>JNNX01000003.1:600000-855160 GCA_001657655.1 Talaromyces piceae
CAATGTCACTCGCGGCTTTGACCGTCTTGAATTAACGTCCTGCTAGGCAAAACCCGACATCCCAGACATCACATCCGCGCTTTTGGAGCCTTTAGCGGGGAGGCAACCGTCTTCCGAAGATCTGAATCTGCTCGTGGGCGAGTCACAGTTGATTATGGCCGCTGGAGGGTGAGCTCGATCCACAAAAACATCTTTGTTATCTGTTATCTGAGACGTATACTGATGGTTAAGCAGCGACACCACAGCAACAACTCTGTCCAGTATCATATACGAACTTTGCTCTCACCCTGAGCAAATTGAACATATCCGGCACTTGGTTGCGCCATATATGACAGATGCTTCCGGGGATGTGCTGAACGAGAAGATTTCACATATCGACCACTTGAACGGGGTGATTTACGAGGCACTTCGGCTTCACCCTCCTGTGGCGGGCATCATCCTTCGCAAGACGCCGCCGGAGGGTATCATGGTCGACGATGTGTTTGTTCCCGGAAACACAAGTGTATTTTGTCCGCAGTACGCGCTCGGAAGAAGTCAGTATTGCCCCTCTTTATCCGTCCTCGTGGGCACGCTGAGAATCGATGATTAGGTGCAGCGATCTACGAGAAGCCCAACGACTTCATCCCAGAGCGCTGGTATTCACGGCCAGAACTTGTCAAAGAAAAGAGTGCCTTTGCACCATTCTTGCTAGGTGAGTACACTTAATCCGTTGTAAAGAAAGGATCACAAACTCATTACTCGAAGGGACCTATGGTTGTATCGGCCGGCCCCTGGCCATGATGAATCTCCGCAGCACGATCGCTCGCTTGGTCACTACATTTGACATCAGCTTTGGCGAGAGCGAAGACGGCAGGGACTTTGAGGCCAAGTCCAAAAACCACTTTCTATGGTGCCCTGGCAATTTGCACGTGTCTTTTAACAAGCGGGCAGTCAGGTGTGCGGACGAGGCAACGTAGTTCTTGATTTCTTCCTTGTGCAGCTTGTGCGCAAGGTGATTTTATTGTTTGAGTAGCTGGCGTTTTGTATGAAATATGTTATCAATTTTACGAATTAAGAAAATAATGATGCAAGAACAGAGTGAAGCAGAAGGGGGTATTGTAAGGCTCCTAAATAGCTGTAACCAGGCTGCGGCTGCCGCCTTCGGCAGAAAACGGCGAAGCTCGGGCGTCCAAGAATTTCTGGCAAAGCAGATAGCACCTTTCTCTCCATCACGCAGCTCCCCTTCTACTTTTACGATTTCCTCAAAAATTGAACAAAACGTGCAATGGCTTCCAAATCATTATGGCGAAGCCTACACTATAGCGCGAAACGTCGCAATGCGCTCTCAATAGCACCGTATCGCTGCTTCTCCTGCTCCCTGCGCGCAGCCCAGGCACAGTCTCCTTCGAGCAAGGCTGAGGAAAAAGCTCGCATGACGCATTTCGGGTTCGAGTCCATTCCGGAGGAGGAAAAGGAATCCAAAGGTCTGTCTTTATTTCCTTTGAATATGAGATCAAAACAATTTAGGGCAAGAGGCTCTTAGATTGAAAGGAAGTTGAACGGTGCTGACACCTTCTATCAGTCGGCGCTGTGTTCAGCTCGGTTGCAAGCTCGTACGATACAATGAATGACCTGATGTCGCTCGGAATTCATCGGCTCTGGAAAGATCACTTTGTGCGCTCTCTCAACCCAGGCTCGCCATTAGCATCACGCGGCGGAGATTCGTCCGGCAAAGGGTGGAATATTCTTGATATCGCGGGCGGCTCTGGCGACATTGCCTTTCGATTGCTGGACCATGCCACCAATATCAACAACGACCGGGAGACGCGGGTGACGGTAGCGGATATCAACGCAGACATGCTGGCCGAGGGTCGCAAACGCAGCATCGACACACCGTACTACAATACCAAGCGGCTCTCGTTCATGGAGGCCAATGCCCAGGATATGCCCTCGATACCGGACAACTCAGTCGACCTGTACACGGTCTCGTTTGGCATCCGCAACTTCACCGACAAGCAAGCGGCATTGTACGAGGCGTTTCGCGTGCTCAAGCCCGGCGGCGTGTTTGCCTGTCTCGAGTTCAGCAAAGTCGACAACTCGCTGTTTAACGAGGTGTACAAGCGATGGAGCTTCAGCGCCATTCCTTTGATCGGGCAAATTGTTGCCGGCGACCGCGCAAGCTACCAGTACCTAGTCGAGAGCATCGAGCGGTTCCCCGACCAACACGAGTTTCGAGACATGATCCGCAAGGCCGGCTTTATTATTCCGGGCCAGGGCTACGAGAATCTGTCCTGTGGTATCGCGGCTATCCACAAGGGAGTGAAGCCAGTGAAGCCGGATTCTGCCTGATAGGGTAGTCCTGAAGGTGTACAATGACGATAAAGTAAAACTAGCATGTAATATTATAACTAACATGTAATATATATAGACTTGTCTTCCGAGCGCCAAAAGTATCTGAGAGCAGTTGATTGCGTAAATCGTAGTTAGCTCAACGCTTCGAGTACTCTTTTTTTTTTTTTTTTTTTCCTTTTTTAATTTCATCAAAGAAAAAGAGAATATAAATATAATTACAGTACAAAACAGTTGATGTAGGAGACGCGGCTGCAAATATGTATGCAGGGGGGGAGCGGAGACGACAGCCTGAATTGCCCTATACAAGCTGCAGTATGCACATGCGGAACTAAAACTAAATAAGCATATTTCAATTTCACATGAATAAAGATTAACAAGCCCTAATCACAAACAGTGACAGATTGATAATCATAACATATAAAACTTTTCAAAGCACAACCAAGGAATGATGTGATTCTCCAGAAAGGTTTCATCAGCAGGCGAACCCCGCCGTTCTCCCGCTTCCGATTTGTTCCCGGCCTTTTTTTTTCTCTTTCCCGTTTCGCTTCTATACGACGCCCCTCCATCAACTAACACGGACCTGGGAAAAAGGTATCAGGACGTTTTCGTTTAGCTGCAGCATAGTCGCGACGCTGCGCTTCCTTCGACGTAAGAGGAGGCTGCTTGGCTGTGGATCGTGGGCTCGGTCTCGCTCTTCACGTCGCTATCTATGCCGGTTAGGGCCGGACAGGAGGGCTGTCGAGGGTTATTTTCGTTTCTATCACCAGCATGGCTAGGCTTCGTTATCGCAGTGGTGCATCGACAAGCCCCTCATCCTAGGTGATTTTACCTTGGGCCATGGATCCAGTCTGGACAGCAGCTTATTGCTATTACTGATCTACTAAGCAGACTGTCGCAGTTTATTGTCTCTCACTGGAATCGAAAACAACCTCCCTCCATCTCTCTTGGTGCCAGTAAAGATGGCTTTATTCGATACACCGCCGCCGCCGCCGCCGCCGCCGCCGCCGCCGGTGGCACCACCGCAAGGCGATAACAGCCCCCTCAGCACCGCGCTGCACGTAATTGCCACTGAACGCGATGCGCTCAGCCATTTGGAGAAGTTGTACCGCAGCGACACACAGGCGCAACGCGATCTCGACCGCGCCGTGCACCAGCTCGTCCACACCATCAAGCAAGGCGGGAAGCTGGTGATATGCGGCGTCGGGAAGAGCGGCAAGATTGCGCGCAAGCTCGAGGCGACCATGAACAGTGTCGGGATTCACACTGTGTTTTTGCATCCGACTGAGGCGTTGCATGGGGACTTGGGCGTGGTCAGGACTGTAAGTTCGGACCGGTCGTGAATATTCCCGATTATACAAGGACATGTATACTGACGGCTCAGGTTGATACCCTCTTGTTGATATCCTTCTCCGGCCGCACAGCCGAACTCCTGCTGATGCTGCCTCACATCCCGCGCACTGTGCCGGTCATAGCCATCACAGCACACTTGCACCCGTCGTCGTGCCCGCTGCTCTCCTTCAACACGCCGGATATGACCATGCTGCTGCCGGCGCCGCTGCACATTGACGAAGAAACCTCTTTTGGCCTGTCGGCTCCCACCAGCTCGACCACCGTGGCCCTCGCCCTCGGTGATGCGCTCGCGCTTGCAGCGGCTCGAAATCTGCATACAGCACCCGGTCAGGGTCCGTCGGAAGTGTTCAAGGGGTTTCATCCGGGGGGTGCCATTGGTGCGGCGGCAGCAGCAGCAGCATCCTCCTCGACATGCTCACCATCACTATCCTGTCCCTCCACAAACGTGACTTCGCCGAGTCTACCCTCTCTCGACGTGCCCACAAAAATCAGTCTGGACGAGCCCTCTCAGCGAGACTCACCAACGATATCCGACCTTCTTATCCCTGCGGATGCGATCCCCACTCTGTCAGCAAGCAGCGGCAACAACAATTATAAATATAACCACACCATCCTCGACATCCTCCTCGCGGCCATCCAGCATCCGCCGGCCAAATCATGGGTCAAACTAACGGCTACCGAGATCATTCCGCCGCGGCGTGTGCGGTCACTGGTCTCGTCACACAAGACCAACATCCCTTCTCCTCGCTCCTCTTCTTCCTCGTCCTCGTCGTCCTCTCCCATATCACATAATGACCCATCACTATTCTCCTCTCAACCCAAAACCATCACAATCGACACACCGCTGTCCAGCTTACCCAGACCCACCGGCGTGCCCGCCGACAGATGGCTGCCCGTCCGGGCGTCTAGTGCCATCGACGACGTGCGGGTGTGGATCGAGCAGGCAATCACAGGCAGTTTGTCGGTGGACACGGGTAGTAATCGCGACGACGTCGTCGTCAGTGTAGTCGACGATGCAGACGAGGACAGGATTGTGGGGTTTGTCTCGGTCGAGGAGTTGGATATCTGGCCAGGTTCTTTGAACATATAACTAAGCATTTGAAAACTACAAACAAGTATATAAAACAAGCTGCTGGTTCAGCCTTGGTTCTCCATTGTTTATTTCTCTCTTTTTCTCCTATCGGTTTACTTTGCACATGATGTTAGACATACTTACAGCTTACACGTACCAGCTCAACATACTTCTCCAACTTCAATTGATACTTATACAAATTTTATAACTGTAATTTCATCATCCATAAGCTATGTTTACAAACTCATTGTCTCGTAGACAAGTCACGGCCAAACGTGATACATGAATAACAGCATGTGTATCATGTCCTAATAACGATAACATGGCCTTTCATTTCTTTCAAAGCAAAGGGCTGGTAACCGGTGTGCAATGGTCATACCATCACAGAATGGTAAACAAACCAGTAATCCAACCAAACAGTATTGCCGCGAGACTGTTACCTGCATGAAGCGAAGATGCTGCCCCAGTGCTCTTTGGATGGGGTGTCCGGCTGGGTGTCTTGGCTACAGCGTCGGTGTCATCGTCTTCACTCTCACTCCCCGGTCGAGTGCGAGTACCGGTCGACGTGGTAGACTTTGTGGTACGCGTACGAGTAACGGTGTCCGATGGAGTGTGAGAGGAAGCAGACCTGCTTCCTCCCCTTCCATTGGATCTGGTCGAGGTCGAACTAGCTGTAGCCGGAGGCGTAGGACGACCAGCAACGCCGCCGGGAGTTGAGTTGTCGAAGGTGCTTGGGTCGTCCGGGTCTGATGACGGCGACGACGGCGGTTCCGCGGTGGCAACAGGAGTAGTACGAGTAGCAGGAGTAGTAAGAGGAGCATTCGGCTGGCTAGAGAAGGTTGGTAGTTTGGCGATCCCAGTAGCACTGGGCGTGCAAAAGTTGTTGGTGAGGCCACAGAAATAGCCGGCCTGGCAACAACCACCGTTGGAGCACTTGGGACCGTTACCACACAGCTCATTGCAAACAGGGAGGTCGCGGGAATAGGTGCAGGCGGCACCGGATGGACAGCATCCAATGCCATCTGCACAGGACGTCTGCGTGGCCGCTGGACATGCCCCGCCGATGTGCCGGGCCTCGAGGGCGTACTGGCCGCTGAGGGCGGTGACCGGAGCAAAGACAAGGATGGAGTCTCCAAGAGCGGTGGGAGGGATCAACAGCAGACTACCGAGAAGAGCTCCGAATGGGAAATGCATGTTTGTAGCTTCCCCGTGGTTGTAATGGAAAGAAAGAAACGGGAGAAAAAGGAGCTGATACAAGACAATAGGATCACAATACAGAAGAGTATCGACACAGCAATAGATGAGGATGATGATTGTCTGTAATGGCCCAAGCAGATTGTTGATGTAGTAGAGGGGAGAGAAGAAGAGAAGTAGACGGGAAGAGTAAAGAGGAGGAAAAGAAGGCAGAGAAGGCAAAGAAAGGCAGGCACTGGAGCTGCCGTGCTAGGAAGGAGCGACACAAGGCACGAGACAACAACAAAAGGCAGGTCCAGCCATAACCCTATTCTGTATGCAAGCGTCCAGTGCTCCCAGTAACAGGAGCCGGGTCTAATAATAGATTAACTCTACGGAGCCCGTCTTGATATGCCTTGCTATAGTTCGTAGTTGGGCTCTTCCTTTGTCCGACCGCGTTCATTCCGGAGATTTTTGCCAACCACGGCGGCCGGTGTTCTTTCTACTGGTCCGACTGTGTGTAGGCCAAGAAAGAAAAAAAGCTCTTTATAGCGAAGACGAGCGGTACTAGATTTCGTTCAGTGCTGCTGCCGCTGCCGTCAGCCGATGTGGCACCCCGTGGTCTTTCCTATCACGGAAGTTAGGGCTCGACGGGATGTTCGCCAGAGGTTACTTGCTCTGTATCTATCAATTTGATCCTGACCGGTGGCCCTCCTTCACTACTGACTGTTGAAAGAAAGATTCTATATCTGGTAGAGATTGTTGTCATGTCTATAATTAAACCCAGCAGAGTGTAATAGAAATCGGTCATCGCCGCATCGTCTCAATCAGCCACAGGGGCATATGTCTTTATCGCGAACAGCAAANAAAAAAAAAAAGAAAAAAAAAAAAAAAAAAAAAAAAAAACAAGGAGGCAGGTCTATATACAATATGAATGCTTCCGGCCGCACTGCTGCTACCCGTGAGTGTCAACCTCGTTGCTGCAATGTCCACAGCGTTTCGGCATCTTCATCGGCAATCGTTTTCAAAGAATCAAAGCAAAGTCTTCGGCTCGATTCGCATCAATTATTCCATCCCAATTGCCGACACGGAAAAGTTGCTAAGGGTCTGGAGGACGGGATCATTCGACGACAGATAGTACCTGGCATTAAGGGCTGTTATCATGAAGTCACAGCACTGCATCAAGCAGGCTTAGCAGCTTCAGCTCCCTTGCCTTTGTCAACCGCGGTGCTGCTTCCGGTGCCATCATCTTCGTAGAGGTGGTGTTCCTCAATGTACTTGATGACCGGCGTCGGGATCAAGTACCGGACGCTCATTTCCCGTCGGAGGAACAGTCTGATCTTGGTGCTACTGACGTCGTTTTGAATCAGCTGCTGAATGACATGAATGTTATCGCGCCACGGCTGTAGGGCCGCCAACGCTTCGTCAATATCAGTCCCGCTGCGCTCGACAATGAAAGCCTAAGGATCGATGAGCAAATGTTTCACCGGCCACACAAAGTTGCATTAGTTGAGATGGATTCATACCCCGTAGCGACCCAGAATATGGTCAAGATCCTTGTCACTCCACACACCAGGAGTCGACATGGTGTGGATGAGATCAGCACCAGCTAATAGGGCGACCCGAACGGGCTTGCGCGTGCCATCTCCGCAGTCAACCCCCTGCCGCACCACATTGATCTCGTAGTCAAAATGATCCAGCACCACTGCAGTCGGCTGATATTCCTTGTGCAGAGCCTCCCACGGGTCAATCATCAGCCACTCAGAGCCGCCGTCTACCGCTAGTCGACACATGGCAATGCTGATCCCAAACCGTCAGTCAACGCCGTTCCTTGCTTGGCGGTTGTCACAGGAGATAGAACCCACCGATCTTGTGCATTTGCCAGCCCGGCCTTTCTGTACGCATCGGACACCGGGGACAGATAACCACCCATGAGCTCGAAGTTGGTGCTGAATTTAGCGTAGTCGGCGGCCATTTCTCTGTGGTGCCCTTGTCAGCATTGCTTTTTCTTCTTTTTCTTCTGTTTCTCGATTGGAGTCAATCGATCAAGGAGAGGGTACGGACTGCATTCGAAGGTGTAAATAAGTTGGCGGGCTAAAACTTCCTGCGGCAACCAGGACGAGCGGTGTTTTGCTGGGGTCCGTCATTACCCGTTTCAGACGGTGTTCTGGGAAAGTGTAATTGTCCAGACTCTCGGTACTGGGCGCCGCCGTGGTCGCATCGTTCGCGGTTGAGGCTGACATGTCGTCGGTAACGAAACAATCTGTAGGTTGAGGTTGGATGGCCACCGTTTGTGACAATGCCCGTTCACAAGAGAGACCCGGTTGGGAGTGGCGAAGGCTTTCCCTTGATGACGCACGCTATCAGCAGCAGCGGCAGCGGCAGCGGCAGCACTATCGGCGGGGTTCGCGGCAGCCGTATCAAACAGCACCGAACAACAGGCGCAGGCAAGGTCTGTAATGGGCGAGCAAGGCAAACAGGCCGTCACAGGTCAACCCAGGCAGACGGACGAGATGGTCGCATGCAGCCTGCAGGCTAGGCAGGGCGGTTTGGCAATGGCGGGAAAAAATTGGCCGAGATGCCCGCAAAACGGTTTTTCCTTTCCCCGCGGACGGCGGACGGTGGTCGTATCGTGAGCAGATGAGGGGTCTGGCAGTTGCGAAATGAAGCGTTCTGCGTGCGTAAACAATCAGATGGGTGAGAAAGAAATTGACAGGAGAGAAAGATGGGCGTCGATTACTCACCGAGGAAGTTGGCTGGCCGAGAATGTTTAATAAGCCAGGGCAGGAGGAGCGAGTGGGGGGAGAACAGAAGAGAACCTGGACGGTGTCCCGAAGCGGAAGAGCCAGTCCCGACTGACGTCTTTATTTTTTATTTTCTTATTTTTTTTTCTTTCTAGGTTCCCTCTTTCCTTTCTCTTTTCTTCCGTCTTCATCTCTAGTTTGTCTCTCCTTACTGCCCTACATGGACTTATTACCCTCTCCCTCGGTGTTGATCAAGTCACATCAAGGCCATTGAAACGACACCCTAACCCGCCGCTACAGCCTACAACTCCGGTTACGGCGTTCTGCCCGATCTTTCGGCGCTCGGGAACACGTTCTCGAGCAAGTCGTATATCAAATAACGGACGACCAACAAGGACAGGCAGCAGGACACACGACGCTGGTCGGAACAATGTCCCATTCAAACACCATAACATCTCGCTACTTACCACACAAAGAACTATGTTATGTCCACATCCGTCCCGTCCCCAGATCCGCTGGCTGCTTTCCGGTGTCCCGGTGTGGGGAAGCACGCCATCTCGCCTTGGCCGCGGACATTGAGGGTATGTCAGATCGTAGGATGAGTATGTTTGCCGACACACGACGCAGCACGAGAGCTTTTCTGCGACGCAAATACGAAATCAATATCTATCATTACTCTCTAATCCATTAGGGAACGATGGAAGCGCCCGGCAATTTGCTTCTCATAGGTCGCGAAGTTGCGAAACGTATAAAACCTAGAGTAGTTCTGAACGTATGATGGCTGGAGAGCCCCGCCGGAAGCGGATAGCCGTCTCGCCCTTTCGTTCTGACATATAGACGGGACACCCTCGTAGCCGATTTCATGCCATAGCTTGGCCCTTTTTTTAAAGTTACGACTAAGTAGCATTATTTTCACCGTCCAGAAGGCTATGCGTGCAGGCGTAGTGCAGTAGCTAAGCTCTTCAGTAGCTCCAAGCGTTGAGGCGACCTAAGGCACTCGCTGGTCACTTGGGTTGTCATCATCTTTGCCCACCCTGCTGCACACTGGCTCCATGCCTCGGCGCAGACAACCTGTACTCGCAACTCGAGTCTGACTATGCAAAAGAAGATAGAAATAAACCGTAACTAAAGCATATCGATACATGTCCGTCGTAACGCACACTGGCTGCACAGAACCCACGTCGCCCATGACGCTGGAGTGTGCTGGTTGTTGCACTACCGACTTCTGACGCTCTCCGGACAGTGCTCGGGCAGCCCCGAGCCTGATTAATGCCACCACACTTGCCTCCCTCTCCTTCTCTCTCCTCTCTTCTCCTCTCACCACAACCCACCAGTGACGATAATCTACACAATCCACTCGCCGCTATATCCGTGTCGATCAACGACGCTGTCCTGCATCGTGTGCAGTCAAACCACTTGCTGCTCTATATTACCTGCGACCGCCGTCAACTGTGCCAACTTCCCGCCCTCGCAAGCTCCCCAAACCTCTCGCTCGCGATCTCACACGCAGCTTAACTTATAGCAGCCCATCGCCGTTCGTCACTCTGCCGTTCTAACCCCTCAGTCCGCTCGGAAGAGCTGCGGATGGCGGGTTGACAGAGACCTCGACGAGCGACCCGATCCAGCTCCAGCTACTTATGGCCAGACGAACGACGTCTGCCGACCACCACCACCATCATCATCAGGACTCGCTCGACCCGTATCCTCCTTCTCAAGCCGCCCAGTCCACGCCGCTCTCATCTGCCGCTTCCTTCCAGGTCGCCGCCGCCAGTCCTGCTTCAAGGTATGCCTGTGAATTGATTTACTCTCTTTCTTTCTGCTCCTGTTTGTACAACCTTTCCCAAACACATCCAGCTCGGCCAGCTTCATAGAGTGGAGACTCCAATTTGTGGCAATACCTGTCGACAATCCCCGCCTATCCACAGAAGAAAGAAGAACCCTCCTCTCCGTCTGTCATCTTGAACAGAGATTAGCCCGCTTTTCAACAAGACCGCGAATCTGCTGTTATATGTCTCCATTCCCACATCCTCATTTGTCACACCCCCGCTATCAGTGTTGAACGGCGTCAATATTGGCTCGGCTACCTCAATATCTCAAACCCCTGTTCTTGTCTCTCACGTCTGAGCTTTCAAACCGATTGCTTCTGCTTCTCGCTGCTCTAACGCGGTTATCATGCATTCTAGACATACACGCTCTGCTACTCGACGGGCTGCTGTCGACGCTGCCGCCGCCAGCACTCTCGAGCCCGCTACCGTCAGCCCCACGATTCAGCCCTCTCGAAAACGCAAAGCACCTGGGCGGCGCGACAAGGTTCAAGAGGATCCAGTAGAGCCATCCGCACCGGCTGGTTCGCCATCAAGGAAGACCAAGAGACAGCGCACCGCCTCCACAGCTCCTTCTCATCCAGACTCGAGCACAGTAGCCTCTGCTCCCGCTACGGGATCTCGGCGACCTGCTCAAAACCGTCTCACCATGTCACAACCTAGGTTCGTAACTGGTGTCCACCATCACCATCAACAACAACACATGCGAAATAGTTGGCTAACACCCGTCCTTTAGCTCCTCTTCACAACCCCCCGATGCAGCTTCCAGAGCGCGGGCCTCTTCTTCTAACGCGAGGCGAAAATCCAGTCGAAACAGCAAGTCGAGACCGTCAGAGAAGGATTCCTTGCCTTTGCGGCCGAGTAGCCGCGGCGAACTCACCGAATCTCCCTCCCCAGCAGACTCAGACGTCCGTGGTGGCCAAACGTCCAATCGACGGCCCAAGAAACCTTCGCCCAAGGGGCAGAGCCCAGACACTACTATGAGGGATACCGACGATCTGCCGAGTGAGCCCGAACCAACGAGGGACGAGGAGGACGCGGACGAAGAGGACGAAGACGCCGAGTCCTCCGCACCAAGCGAAAGCAACGACAGCATACACCCGCCAGGAATGATGGATGATGACCATACCGACCCATTTCGAAGTGCCCTTTTCGGCTCACGTACCCCTCTGGGCTTGCAGAACACACTCCGAGCCCTCACCGGTATGATGACAGGCATGTCTTCACGCCTTCGCGATATCCTCTCTCGTTTGAGGATGCGGGATGAACCTTCCATGCAGTTGATTGCCTTGCAAGAGCTGTCGGATCTGCTGCTAGTCTCCAACGAGGATAATCTGTCCGGTCAATTCTCTCCTGATCCATACGTCAAAGAGCTGGTCGCCCTGATGCAACCAAGTGACTTTGGAGAAGAGAATCCGGAAATCATGCTTTTGGCGTGTCGATGCCTCGCCAACCTGATGGAGGCTCTCCGCGGGTCCGTGACGAACGTTGTCTATGGCGGTGCCGTCCCTGTTTTGTGCCAGAAGCTGCTAGACATCCAATTTATAGACCTGGCTGAGCAAGCACTAAGTGTAAGTCACAATGTCTTTTCTCAGTCCATATTCTTGTTGCTGTTCTAGCTTTTCAAGTTCGCGTTTCACTAATGGTTGGGGCATAGACATTGGCAAAAATCTCTGTCGACTTTCCCGCGTCCATTGTCCGTGAAGGCGGCCTCACTGCTTGTCTGACCTATCTAGACTTTTTCCCTACAAGCACTCAACGCACTGCTGTGACGACCGCGGCCAACTGTTGCCGAAGCCTCCCAGGAGATTCTTTCCCGGTGGTCAGGGATGTTATGCCCACATTGCTCAACGTTCTCGCCAGCAGCGACCAGAAGGTGGTCGAACAGGCTTGCCTATGCGTGTGCAGAATCGTGGAGAGCTTCAAGTATAAGCCCGAAAAGCTGGAAGAGTTGATCGAACCAGCCATGCTCAAAACCATTCTCCGCCTTCTCTTGCCCGGAACTACCAATCTGATCGGGCCCCATATCCACACGCAGTTTTTACGTGTTCTGAGCATCGTCTCTCAGGCGAGCCCTCGCTTGTCGGTTGAACTACTTCGCATGGATGTGGTAGACACGTTGTACCAGATACTCACCGGGGTGTCTGCACCGCGCGAAGTTGAGGCGGGTGTCAAGATTGATAATGTGGTAATCATGCAGGCGCTCATACACCGTCCGCGAGAGCAGGTCTTTGAAAGTCTGAGTGTCATCTGTGAACTTCTTCCCACCATCGATGACACCGATAATAATACTCGGTTTGACGACGCACTAGGTACTGCGGGTATCCGCAGTCGTATAGGGTTTCAGTCTTCCCAGAAAGCCAAAGAGTCGGCAGAGACGCGGAGGAAGCTGTTCAAGGACTGCAAATCCGAGCTAAAACGGTTTGCTATGGTCCTGCTCCCAACACTGACGGACGCATATTCGAGCACCGTGAATTTGGGGGTCCGCCAAAGGGTTTTGCTGGCACAGCTCAAAATGCTGCAAAACATAGATGCAGACGTCATCAGGGAGTCTCTGCGCACAGTTCCTTACGCTTCATTCCTGGCTGCTATCCTATCTCAAAAGGATCATCCGGTCTTAGTGACTTGTGCTTTGCAGTGTACGGCGCTCCTCTTCGAGCGATTGCAGGATATCTATCAATACCAGTTCCATCGTGAGGGCGTCATATCCGAAATTGCTGGTTTAGCTGAGAAACCTCTCGCAAACGAACTTGCATCTTCCAAAACCCAGGGAGAGTCTACCAATCTAGATGAGAATATGGACAGTCAGTCAGACTCGAGGGCCACCAGTGAAGAATTAGGTGGTACGCATGACGATAGTCAGGATGAGGACCATGACGAAGACGAAGACGATGAAGATCAGGACCATGATAATGACGACATGTCTGAATCAGAAACTTCCACCTCTTTCTCTATCCATCAGCCTCTTTCCCAGAACATGGACTCCCTGATGAACGACAGCGTCACCGTTGCTGCTCGGGCCTTTTTACAGATGTACGACAAGTCACAAAGTGCGAAAATGACTTCAGAGACTGCCACGAGAATTCTGAGAGACCTTGAAACGCTAGCCTCCCGTATCAAATCAGCATATTCGGCCAACAGTGATGAAGATCCGATCGCCCTTTTCCGGCAGCTGGCAACCTACTTCGAAGGAGACGCCCTGGAGAACATCACCAGCTCCGAGCTACTGAAATCCGGTATCATCGATATACTTTTGGAAGTGTTCGGATCCGCTGGCTCTGCTCGCGAGGCACGGACAGATTTTGTTCAGGCTTTTCTAGGAACTACCATTTCGGAAAAGGCCCGTAGCCAAACGTCGTCCAAGACCTCTTTCAGCGTGCTAGTTCAGAAATTACATGACCTGTTCAGCCGCACCGAACATTTTGAAGTAATGACTGTTGGTCAAAATTCTCTTGAAAACACACGAAGCAATGCCACACACATGCTCGCAAAACAAGTCCGACTTAGGCTAGTCGCTGACGACGACTCCGATATCCCACGTCCCTACAAGAATATGATGGTTTCTATCCATGCCATTGCCACCTTCAAATCCCTCGATGACTTCCTGCGTCCTCGCATCAGCCTGTCTGACCGTCCACGGGTATCACGTAGCCGTGATCTGCTGTCTCAGCTCACTGGTGATGAACGTTTCCGAGCAGCTTCAAATGCCAATCACGGTACTTTTGACGGGGAGCCCCAGACTCCTCCTCTGGCCACCTCGCGAGCAGACACAACACCGCGCCAGCAGCGCACTTCGAATAACCACAAGACCAGATCGACCACTCCCCGTTCTCCGGCGACCGGGCGAGAACGAAGACAAGGGACTCGTAGATCGAGTCGCAACCAGCCATCGAACCTGGACGATGATGAGCCGAACGATGACCGCCCCTTGGAGTGTGCGGATGAGAAACAGCTTAGCGACGAAGACAACGGCGAAGACGACGTCGATGAGAATGGCGACGATGAGCTGAACGCCATCGTGGATGACCTGGAAGACGAACTCTCGGATGATCCTGGCCCTGAACCTACAGCGGTCAATATGGAGATTGCGTCTACTGGCAAGGTGACTGCTCGCAAAGACGACGGGACTCGTGTCTCAACCCCTTCTCATTCGCAGAATCTGGGGCGAGGCGCTTCTTCGGCTTCAGCCTCTGCTCTGGCTGCCCTAGGTGGTGGTTCGTTAGCAATGGCCGGTCGGCCCTTCTCGTCTTATGCAGCAGCAATGGCGTCTGTTCCCCAGGACTGGCATATCGAGTTCAGTATTGATGACCATCCGGTCAAGAATGAAACGACCATTTATAGGGCGATCCATCATAGCCGAGAAGATACAGAAGACGCTGGTCGAAACATCTGGTCCGCGATACATACTGTGAAATTCCGCCGCGTTCCAGGACCGCCGCCCCCGGAGACTTCGTCTCTGGTCTCCGGCTTACAGGATGAAGACACTCGTGACGACAAGACTGGTCTGCCCCAGTCTCTAAGCAAGCATTCCACCACTGCGTCGATTCTACAATTATTGCGGGTGCTCCATGAAATCAATGCACACCTTGATGATCTCATTGCAGAAAGCAAGGAGCTCATTACTGTCAAGGCCGAGCCGTTGTCCCAGTTTATCAACACTAAATTGACTGCCAAGTTAAATCGACAGTTGGAGGAGCCATTGATTGTTGCCAGCAGTTGCTTGCCAAGCTGGAGCGAGGATCTCGCCCGTGAATTCCCTTTCTTGTTTCCTTTTGAAACACGCCACCTTTTCCTCCAATCGACCGCCTTTGGCTACTCGCGCTCGATGATGCGCTGGCACAACTCACAACCCGAGGATAGCCGTCGCGATCAACGCCGTGACGATCGGCCATTCCTTGGTCGTCTGCAGAGACAAAAAGTCAGAATATCTCGCTCACGCATTCTCGAATCGGCGATGAAGGTGATGGAACTGTACGGGTCTTCTCCGAGTATTCTTGAAGTGGAGTATTTCGAAGAAGTTGGAACTGGGTTGGGGCCGACTCTGGAGTTTTACTCAACAGTTTCCAAAGAATTCTCCAAGAAAAGACTTAAGCTCTGGCGTGTTAACGAGACCGACGACCACAGTGACTATGTGTTCGGCAAGCACGGTCTTTTCCCAGCTCCGATGAGCGATCAGCAAGCCGAATCAGAACAGGGAAAACGACAACTCCAGCTGTTTAAGACACTCGGGAAGTTTGTTGCACGTTCCATGCTAGATTCCCGCATCATCGACATCAACTTCAATTCTACATTCTTCCGTGTTGGCCACCCGACTTTCACTCCTTCACTTGGCAGCGTGAAGACTGTGGATCGGGATCTTGCCAATTCGCTCTTACTCGTCAAGCGCTTTGTCAATGCGAAGAAACATATTTCTGAGGATGCCTCTCTTTCACCCGCCCAAAAACATCAAGCAATCCAGAATATAGAAATTGATGGTGTTCGCGTTGATGACCTTGGTTTGGATTTCACGTTACCAGGGTATCCTTATATCGAGCTTGTGCCGAATGGATCCAACATCTCCCTAGCAATTGACAATGTGGACCTTTACCTGGAACGGGTTATCGACTTTACATTAGGCAGTGGAGTCCGTCATCAGGTAGAAGCCTTTCGCTCTGGATTCTCGCAGGTATTCCCCTATTCAGCACTGCGAGCATTTACCCCCAATGAGCTTGTCATGCTCTTTGGCAGAGTTGAGGAGGATTGGTCCATCGAGAGTAAGTGCTTTCCTTTTTTCTTTTTCTTTTACATATGTTCTACCGTACAAGTTCTAACCTTAAGCAGCATTGATGGACTCGATCAAAGCCGACCATGGATTCAACATGGATAGTAGGAGTGTACGCAACTTGCTTCAGACCATGAGCGAATTGAACACCCAACAACGCCGGGACTTTTTGCAATTTGTTACGGGAAGTCCCAAGCTTCCTATAGGAGGTGAGTGTTTTTCTCAACATTTCCCAACAAAATTAGCGGTGATATATCTAACGAAGGTACAGGTTTCAAGAGCCTCACACCCATGTTCACCGTGGTTTGCCGCCCAAGCGAGCCGCCGTATACGTCGGACGATTACTTGCCCAGTGTAATGACGTGCGTCAATTACCTGAAGTTACCTGACTATAGCAGCCTACAAGTCCTGCGCGAACGACTTATCGTGGCCATTCAAGAAGGCCAGGGAGCGTTCCATCTTTCATGAGACCACGTCATAGTTAGAAGGTTGTTTGTTTGTTTGTCTTTTCTCTCCCTCACAAGTGCTCTTTTTGTTCTTCCCATCCTGGTTTTTGTTGCATGGTGACAGTATAGCCCGGATTCATAATTATTTGAATAAATACCCTGCAGAATGAAATGTGATATAGTGGCATTATAAGGCGGGATTCGAGTTTTAACAAGTCACATGTGTTATCGGCGTTTCTGGTTTTACGGTCTCAAGGGATGTTTCTATGGTGATATGGTTCATAGATGGCAATGAAGGTTTTCTAAGCTGTCCTAATCAAGCTTGTAGCAAAGGCTTATGCTTTCAGTATGTATCAATTGATGTAAGTACATAGTGCAAGGCATTAATTGATAATGTTGCCGTAATAATTACATGTAACTTATGTTATATGTTCATGTACTATGTAGACAACATTAACGTCCAAAAGTGAACCATACACACATGTAACCTACACTCAAAAATAATGGATCAACGATGTATATACATAATTCATTCACTATCAAAGGTAATCACACATTGCCCTTGGTTAATTCTTTACTCTCTTTTTCGTTGCCTTTTCGATCTCCTTCAGCACCAACTGCCAGTAGCATCGAACGACATAGTAATAAGTACATACACAAGTATATATATATATATATATATAATATATACAATCTCGAACCCTAATCAGGACTGCGATTGGTCGGAACAGTGACTTAGTTGGTCGGCGTGGCCGCAACAGCAGCCGGAGTCGACGAGGCGGGCGCAGTGCCCAACGAGGGCGTGGCCGAGCAGGTCGAGACGTGCAGGCCCTGGGTGAGAGAGGCAAGACCGGCGGACTGCAGAGGGTCGCTGGGGCCCTCGGGCAGGGAGCCCACTATTTTGCTCATCAGTATTCCTTTCTTCTTGTTTCTGATGGAATTTTTGAGATAGGAGGCAGAGGGAGACGGATAACGAACCGTAGGCGTTAAAGTTGTACAAGCCACACACACAGCCGTCAATAATCGGCTTCAAGCTCTTTCCGCTAAAGACAGTCTGGTCACCACGCGTGACCTTGAAGGACTGGTCGCCAACGCCCATGGGCACAGTGTGGATGCTGGCACCAGCCTTTGCGCTGATGGTCTGGGCCGAGTTGTTGCCCGAGGTGACTTCGATGGTGGCGTCGTCGGTGAACAGCGAGACCACGAAGACACTGTCCTGCATGTCCTCCCAGCCGTTGGGCCGGCCTTGAAAGTAGTTGCCGCTGTCGTTGTTGGCAGTCACCATGCAGGTATCGGTGGCATCGCAATCGACACCGCGAGGCGTCGGTCGGTACCAGTAGATCAGCTCGTCCGAGGTGATGTACTGGTCGACGCTGGTGGCGCCGTCCTTGAACGCGGCGATAAAGGGTTTGGCCATGTCGAGCCATCCATCGTGTGGCCTTGGAGTATGCATGTTAGTTTTTTTTCACTGGCCAGATTCACTGTAGGGACGAAGCGGCCTTACATATCGTTGACCCATTTGGAGGCGCCATCGTCGGTGTGAGGAGACTTGAGCGGTCCGATGTAGTGAGACTCGCCGTAGTCGTTCCACGTGACGATCTCGATGAAGCGAGGGCCCAGAGTGAGCAGCTCTTGCCAGCGGTCAAACCAGAGGCTGTCCGAGGGGAACACCCAGTTCTTGCTGTAGCTCACTTCGGGTCCGAAGTGAGTCGAGAACCAGGCCGAGGCAGCTACAATATTCTGTCAGCATCTCGATAGCAGCTTATTGTGAGAAAGAGAAAGGAGCCCTACGAGCAATATAGTCTTTACTATCTCCGAGAGCGGCGGTATAAGCCTCATCGCCCTGCTGCACAGTAACATTGGCACCAGCAGTGGGAGCCTTGTTATTGCCGTTATTGGGCCAAGCCATCCAGTTCAGCAGACCATCGACGCCGCTCATATCGGTGCCCATCTCCGGGTGGAAGTTGGGAGCAAAGTACAAGTCCAGGCCGTTGGCAGCAGAGCGCATGGCACTAATATCGATGCCGTCACCGGCAAACGACGAGACAAACACCTTGCCGTCGACCTTGAGCTGGGCGTCCTTGACTCCGTACTGGGCAATTTTCTGTCCAATCTCGCTTGCCTGGCTGGTGTGGTACCAGTTAAAGTCAAAGGAGATGAACACTTTCATGTCGTTCTTGGCTGCCGACTCGTAGGCAAATTCCAGCTGCTGGTCGGTGTACGGATCAACACCGATGTTCAGCGCAAAGGCATCAATGCCGGCTGCTTTGGCAGCAATCATGTCATCATCATAGTCGTTAGCACTGTTACGGTTGCTGGTGATGCCGATCTAGCTCGGAGAGTAAGTCCTTGGTCCCAATCACCATCGTCCACTGATCATTGGGAGGAAGGACTCTACCATGAAGTGAGCAAAGACCAGTCGGTCAGTGCTTGCGTTTGAAGCTCTCTTGGAAAGCGAGTTGCCTCCATACTTGGGAAAAGCATTCGCCAGCGAACCCAGGCCGGCCAGGGCCGCAAGGAAAACCGAGGTCGACCTCATTGATAAAGTTTACAGGAAGAAGGAGAAGGAGAAAGCATATATACAAATGCAAATTGAGCTCAATGTCTTTGGACAGACTGGATCCGGGAATAAGAGTTGACGAGCGGGCAAGCGCAAAGTATATATAGACATCCCTTTCCATATAGAGTTGGGAACCGGCCGTGCTCGGACGGATTCAGTCTTTCGGGTCATTCGTGAATTCATTGATGCTTCCGACCATGTTTCGAGACCAATACGGGCCCCCGACCATCGGCCGGTCAGACCATGCCAAAAATGAGTTTGAGCGAAGCATGTCAGACGGCAAGTTTGATAGGATCGAAACGAAAAGCGAGTTCAGTCCTCTATGCTGCTGATCTGTCACGAACAGCTGTCAGGCACAGAAGATGTGGAAAGGCAGCGAGACGTCTAGACAGCGTGGCCATGAAACACAAATGCAGCGAGAATGTAACTGCATCAAAGTGTTGCTGCCAAGGCTCGGATTTAGCGCATCTGATTGGAAGGCAAATACCGACATTGTACGCTATCCAGTACAGTATTTTTTTTGGCCTAGTTTGGGGGTTGTATATTTTTGGTTTGGTTACACTGAGAGCACGATATTGTTGGCCGATCTGCGTGATAGCCAGCCCGGCCGGGTTGGTGTTTGTTCACGCGGTCCAGTCAAAAGATGACGCTTGCTAGTGGCGATCCTAATCATCCTTCTCGGTGGGTTCTTTTCTGGGGTAGGAGAAAGTTAAATGAGGTACCGAGAGGAAAGATTCTCGAATTGAGATGATCAGGGCTCTCGAAACGCAGCGAGTGAGTGCCGGGGGGGTGTGCGTGAGTGTCGATCCGGGAATGTTAGATCTACTTACTCGTAAGTTATATACACTCACACGCGCAATGCGGCTGACGAAAAAGACGGTTGCGTCACGCTGCTTCGTCCTCGCATTCTTGTCAAGACTCTATTTCTATTTTTGGCATGTCACACCACTCGAAAAATGTGGTTTCACTGCTGTTAGCTCTACCGGTTGAAACTTTTTATCTTGTTGTTTTGATACAGCTTCGGCACCTGGCTTAAATCAACCTCAGAATCCAGTGTCGGTCCGAGTAAGTCGTATCATCATTGTCCGCTGCTACCTCTTTCGTACAGCCATGCCAAATGATCTTTCGGACTAAACTTCCAAGCTCAGATGTTACGTTCGCATTCGCACATTGTACTCCATTCTTGCTGGCGCATCTCGGGGTAAATGCGCGTGGCGTTGATGACGAGACAACACGATTTCAGCTCGACGAGATGGCTAGTTAGAATGCTAGATTAGTAAACCGGATGCAAAACAACGGGTGTACCTGAGATTACTCGACTTTATTGCCTCTACTAATCCCCAGAAATAGCGAGGGATGCGGGTGAAGCTAGCCAAAACGGACCTGGAACAAGGAACGCAGAGTTACATCTCCGTAACAACGCTCAAGTGGCTGCACTTGCGAAAATGCAGCGAGAATCGAACCGATAATTTTAGCGAAGTCCGAGGCTATGTTACTCTCATTTGTTATTGAAAACGTCTCTTTTATGAAATTTTGTCTTCAACTCATTCATTCCACATGACATGTATCTACATAACTTGAGTAATTGGCTCGTGTTGTTGCATTAAATATATTATTAGAGCGTGTGAGACGTGAACTAAACGGCCCCGAGACTGGAAAACCTGCAGAAACGTCATTCAAGGATAAACCGAAGAATTTCATCTACAAGCAGTAAAGAGAATATACAGAAAGTGTGATCCCGAAGGATTGCTCAAATGATCGTATAAAGTTGGGGGTTCTTCCCTATCAACTCCCAACTTACTATGGAGAATGATTATGTGAGAGAGCACTAGTGCCCTCTAAGTTAGCATCTCTGGGCGTGATAAACCGTCATCAAACAGCTCTTTGTCATTTGCGTCTCACAACTACTTGTGTCTGGTATATTTAGGGGTGCGCGTTCCATTCTCACAGTGTTGTGCAAAGGACACAAAGATCAAGCATTCTCATTTTTTTTTCTCTTTGAAACCCTTCTACCTTCAACCCAAGATCTGGAGATTGTCGAACTTTGATAGAACTTTACTTCCCGTACACTTACGTACGAATCCCAACTTGCCTTTCTGAACCTCATACCAGATTGGCAGATACAGTCATAACTTTGTATGGACACACTCCAGATGGCTTCAAATGATAGTAGCAAAAAAGGCGCCTCGAGCTTCCGAACGCGTGCAACCTGAATGAGGTCAGCCCTGAAGTCGAAAGCTGCACGGTTCAAGTTACACACACTTAAAAAATTGCAAGAGGCTGTTGAAGGGGAACCAGAGATTGATACAATTTCAAAACTTGCTTTGGAGTATTCCAAACTTATATCTGAGATGCGTAATTCCACCAAAGAGAGACTGACTAAAGAGTCGTCGACTCTGCATTCTGTCGATGGGAATGGTGATATACGCTTGTCTCTTCATCCCGCAAGTCTCGTGGAGGTTGTCCATGCCTTGTCCGAGCAAGTGGAAAAGCTTCTAGCGAATCACCTTCCAATTGAAGTGGAAGAGCCGGACTTCCAATGTGCCTGAACCAAACTGTTGTGGCGCTCTGAAATCTGGAAAAGCACATCCCCCGGGAACAAAATGGTTTTCAAGTGCAATCCAGACAATTATTGTGAAAGCCATCCGAAATGCTGACCACTATACAGAATATACAACACTACAGTACTTGGAAAAGAACAAGCCAACCATTCCGGCACCGCGATCTTTTGGATTATTACGCACAAATAATATATCTCTGGTTTTCATGTCCTATATCCCTGACATGACGCTTGGAGAAGTCTGGAAACAACTAGATTTTGCTCAGAAATCGTTCATTCAAAATCAGCTGGACCAAATCATTCTTGATCTGAGATCGTTAACTCTTCCTGAAGGGACACCTTTAGGAGGTGTGGCAGGAGAGGGTTGTAAAATATCAAGAGGCACCTGCGGCGGAGTATGACACCAATCACGAACGTGGTGACTGAAAAATTTCTATTTCCTCAACCTAAATTTTCCCGGCATATATCTTTGCTGACCTAGTCCGCGAGCTCACTCCACTGCGCCAATCTTCATCCTTGGTACGTCATGTCTTCACTCATGGCGATCTACGGCCAGACAACATTGCTGTGAAAATTGGCTATAATGGCAACCGGGAGATTACTGGTCTACTAGATTGGGAATACAGCGGATTGCATCCCAATTATTATGAATGTATCAAAAGTACAAACTGCAAGGCTTCTAACGAACACGATGATTGGTACTCATTCTTACCGCAATGCATCTTCCCTCGGAAATATAAGATATGGCGGCTTATAGATCGTATCTGGGCTACTTCGCTTGAGTGATTCAAAACCGATCACAGAAGCTAGCCAGTTGAATCTTAGTCTTCCTCGATACCCACATGGATGCAAGCATCATACATATCACTAAAGCGTATTAGGCTACGCCTAACAAACCGTATCCTGGAACCCTGAGCTTCATGCTTTACAACTGCCAACATGGACAATGTACAAGAAAGCCACAAGCAGCGCATCTGTATGTGCCATCTTGTTCTGCTTCTTGGGCTGCCGATCTTTCATTTCGGAATAATCCCGAAAAACCTTGATCCAGACATTGATACCGAGGGCACAGAGCCGACATCTAGCGATGAATAATGTCTACCTAAACCGAACTTATAAATTGTGGCATCAGCAGTTAACCAAGTGCAATGGCAAAGACCAAAGACATCGCATGGGAAACCAGCCGTAAAATATTGATAAGTAATATATCAACGAAAATGAAGGTGAAGCAATGATATACGTCGAAAAGTAAATATATACAGTGACAAAAATCATGGAAGTTTGATAAAACAAATATAAATGACAGAGTACAAAAGAAATCAGTAAATAGGGCGGCCCTCATCCCATTTCCGTGACTCTCGGGGACTGCGTACGATGCTGCTGTCTTGTGGAACGCCCGCTGAAGCCTCGTTTGATGGAGAGAGAGAAAACCGCACTCGGCCACTGTCACGTCGAACTCCATCGAGATGATTGCCGATGCTGCCAATCCACTCCCACACGCGAGTAACGTCTCCGCCACGGCCTTCACGGACTGCAGCCCGCACGTTTGCATTGCCCTCAACAACGGCACGCACACGCTTCCATAGCCTCTCGCGGCGATGTCCCCGCAGTTCCGAGCGTAGAACATCATCTCGCAACTGGCCGATCGAAATCCACGGTTCAGGGGCTTCCCCACGAGAGTAGAGGGCGGCTTGTGTGGAGAGACGGTCAAGTGTCGTCCCCACCAGCTCAGGGACACGCGCAAGATCTTTTCTGCGAGTGATGAATTGAGCCCTTAGGTACGCTAGTCCGGCAACAACAATCGCTATAGCTGAAAGAGGGAGTCGATATGCGACGAGAGAGAGTCGGAGGTGGCGGCGGAATGCGCAGCCGATGGGGAGTCGGGCAACTGAGCTGGACGAGTAAGAATTGAATGAAGGTCTGTCAAAGTGAGGTGATCACTGTTAGTGTTCGGACCACTCTGTCAGAACCCATATATAATAGTATCCGCGCAACAAAGCTGACAATATAAAACATAAAGAAAAATGGAGACATCAAAAGGACAAAGGCTTACCCTTCGCTAACAGAAATTTCCTCTCGTGCCATGATCTCTCCAATGGCTGCTGCCCATAGCTCATCAAACTCCTCATCACTCATTTTCACGCGGCGCTGATTTGCTACAGCCTGTTTCAACTCAGGCTCTGCAATGGACGGGGAACTGGCTTTGTCTCCGTCTCCACACTCATATTGCGCGCGTCGTTGCCGCAGTTCCTCGACCGCCTTGTTTGCAACAGACAGAATCCGACTTGACTTCTCGCTATCCGGTTCGCACGTAGGCGGTATCGGGATCAGCCCATTAAGAGATAATGGGTGATGTCGGAGAATGAAATCGTTCTCACATTCGACCACGAAGTTTTGATAGCAGAATGCATGTGAGGGGCATGGTTCACATTTCGGCTCCAGCACACTGGCCCATTCAGGCACATTAGTATCAGCAAGAGACCATCTAGATTTTCCGACCCCGCAAAAGCCTATTTCGATCTTCTCCTGGCGCCACCAGGCTGCAAAACCAGCCAAGAGCAAAAACATAACCGCTGAGGGTAGCCTGTATGAACGACTCTTTTTACTGCGTCTGGTCAATACTCGATCAGACGGCGCACCGGCAGTTTCGAGGGCCAACTGTTCATCGGGAGTGAACTCTTCGCCTGGCACCTCTTCGCCCTCTTCTTCATCGCTATCGTTTTCGGATTCTTCTTCCGCTTTAGGAGTCGGTGTCCTCAGGCGCGAAGTGGAAAACTCGAAAGACGACTTTCTCGGTGTTGAATGATATTCGCGTTTGATGTCGTCATGGATGCCCGAAACGCGACTTCGTCGCTGTTCAGCCCCTTCCACAGAGACACGGGGAGTGCTCTTCCGCGATCGCTCTCCACCAGCTGTACGCAATTTTGGAGTCTGTTCAGTTGCGGGTGAGCTTCCACTCTGAAACGGGTTATCATCAGTAAAGATGCTGCTAGCCCGACTTTCAGTCTTGATAGTAGGCGACTGATCGATGGTCTCTAAAGATGGAATCGCTTCAGTATGCCGAGGCTTTCGCGCAGTGGATCGACGCGAAGTGGTGCTGGCTACTGATGGAGTGTATCGATTGTCATCCGTGTGTTCCGCATCCGACGCACGAGCGCTCTTGCTAGAGCGCACCCGGCGTTTTGGCGTAGCTGCAACAACAGCACTATCCTCTGTGTCGACAGTCGACGCTCTGGTGCTCTGACGCGATCGGCCCCGTCGAGTTCCGGTGGCTGTCGAGACCGACGACGGTGTCGCTGGCGGCGGCGGCAATGAATCTCTACCGTAACCATCATCTTCGATATTGAGCGCATCGTTGGACCGATTGCTCATGTCCGTAATGCCCGCGCTTGTCCGTCGCACGCGCTCCCGATCACGCAGTAACTTTCTAGCCTTGGGCAACACTTCATCCTCCAGAATTTTGATGAGTTGAGCCTTCTTGGCCGATGATGGATATGGGATATCATGGCTGACGAGGATCGCGCGTAGACGCGGCACGGTCAGGGAATTGAGGTCAAAGTCCGAAGACAGGTAGTCGAGGTCATCCAGTGCGGATGCCATGATGTAAAACGTTGACGAGAGTCGTCGAGGTGCAAAGTCTGCGGTTATGTGTGATCTGTCAACTCTGCAGGTGCCGTGGCAAAAACAAAGGAGTAACAGCACTGCGCGCCGTATGCACGACGGACAGATGACAACACAGACCCTTTTGGTTTACGTGGCGCTTGACGTCCCACGCAGAATGAAAAAAAGTGACGAAGGAAAAGGGCTATGGCAAAGAGTTGACTGTCCAAAAAGTGAAAACAACTTTTTCGGCTTAATGTGGAAACGTTAACTCGGTGGTAGCGGTATCCCCGGCAACAGGGTGGCTTCAACTGTATCAGGCAAACAGCGGGGTGATAAGATCTGGTTTCCTGACAGGTTTCCGAAGATATGGTCAAATGCCAAAGGAGCAACGGTCTTGTTGTTGAAAGATTTCCAGTTTTGATGAAACAGTAACTGTCTAGCAAGCGGTTGATGACAGGAAGATTCGAGGCTACGTTGAAAGGCAACGACGTCAGTAAACAACAATCTTAGGCAACCTTATCACGTGATTAGCACATCGCCACCCACGCCATGAACGACTGCACCGCCACAGTGCCCTACTACATCTATACCTATAAAGTGCATCTACATTTTACACGCAGTTCATATCCCGAAACAAAACCCATATTTATTATCACTATAATATACTAATGTGAACAAACGCCTTTAAAGCGAACCCCAGAATTTCGGAGCTAGTATCCAAAAATGGCCACCAGATAAAGAAATGACGAAATATTCCCCGCGCCAATTGTAGGAAAAGAGACTTTTCCTGGGCTGAAACAATAACCAACCCCATGCAACAGCAGTCAATAGATAAAAATCGAAATAGAAAAAGAGAAAATAATATGTATATATAAAAATCAATCACAATTGACCTAGCTCCCTCATAAATGCCATGCAAAGCCGTTATTTGTTATAGCCACGACAAATAGATGCCGGTAAAGTAACCATGGAGAATGGAAAAAACCAGCATGAAATAAGTGACAAATGGTTTGATATACTAAGTTGCTCCCACATGATGAAGGCGTGGTGGACCCGCTAATAGTGAGACGGCTCTTGAAAAGACGCTCGCAATCTAGCATGCTCATTATGAGCGCGCCAGAACCATCTGAGTGCCCACGCAGCTGAATGTGGATCAGCTTCCTGATGAACCCGACAAGGAACCGGTGTCACTGGAATCAGTGCCAGAGCTCTCAAGACGGAGGCCGATGTAGGGCTGAGGATTGATTCCGAGGCTGGTGTTTGTGAGGTTGAGTTGTGCTTTAATGGCTCGGAACTCGCTAAGTTGATTTTGAAGGTGTGCAAAAATCTGACCCATCGGCATCGCGTGATCTTGCAAACTATCACCGGGCCTGAATGGGTTTATCATATGGCGCAATGCAAGGGTGTTGATGGATGTCTGAAGCTTGTTAGTGAAAGAAACAATGAGATTTCATCAGAAGAATGAACCTACCTCAAGCCTAGTCACCTGGATATCAAGCAGGCCGAGAATTGCGGAATCTGTCATTTCGCCGCCGCCATTTTGGATGGCATGGAGAATCGAATTCTTCGGCGTGCTTATATTTATCGGGGTCGGAACCTCTAAGCAGCTGCAAAGACGCTCGAGACGAAGCGAGACATCCCAAAGACCCCAGATGAAATTTGGATCAATGTCGAGCTTAGAGCCGCGTTGCAGAGTAACAGGGTTGAGTTCCTCAGACGGAGCCATGCCTTCCTGAACAACGAGACGACCGGCTAAACCTGCGGGAGAAACTTGATAGACAGGTTCTGGATTCTCGAGGCCCTTGAGTTTACGTTCCCCCTGGTCTCGGACTTCAAAGCCTTGGATGTTGAGTTGCTGCAGCTCACGACGTATGCTTTGGAATGGATCGTCATAGTCGCTAGCGGAACCCACGGAAGAAGAACGTTCGGTTTCTGCATAGTATCGTTGGGTGCGGTCGAGCTCTGTCATGAAATCGGAAGACACGAAAATCTGGCCGCCGTCGGCAACAGCTGAGATACGGGACGCTCGATTGACCATGGGACCGAAATAGTCCATGCGGTTCGTGACCGGATCTTTTTCACACACTGGTTCGCCCCAGTGGCTGCCCATCCGCACCGAGAGACCCCTGAAGATGAGATTGCCATCCGGATCATAGTATTCTTTACACTGCGGTTGCTCCAATATCTCTTTGGGCCATTCGGCCTCCAAAAGCTGCATCTGGCAATTGAAACACCATAGAAGTGCGGCACTTGGCGTTGCAAACGCAACCATGAAAGCATCTCCTTCAGTCTTGACCTCGTAGCCACCAACAATGCCCAACTGGCGTCGCAGCACGTCGTTGTGAATTTGGATGGCAGACCGCATGGCATCTGGGCAGGTCTCCCAAAGTGAAGTCGACTTTTTGATATCAGTGAAGATGATAGCCAGTTCGCCGACAGGAGCATCGACATAATCAAAGCGGGCAAGTCTCGAGTCTCCGATGGCATCACGGTTTCTCCTCGGTCGTTTCGGTGGCAGGGCCGCTTCAGGAAACGCGGGCGGGTACATGGCCGGACCAGGTCGCAGTGTCCTTTCCCGTTTCTTTAGTCTGCTTATGCCCAGTATCATGACCATCAACTTGTTGGAAGCCCCAAAGGCAATTGCAAGATCACGAATCTTCTGGCTTGCGATCATCAGATCTCTGTCCTCGGATCGAGCCACATCAACAGCGAGGTCAAAGGTAACGTAGTCCCAAACCTCTTTGGAGGCAACGATGATCATTTCATCCTGTTCACCCAAGGTGACGTGGGTGGTATGAGGAGCCGCAATCACCGAAGGCATCAAGGGAAAGTAGCCAAATGCACGAGACACCGGAAGAACGTCGTTCAATTTCCCATTACGCGAAACAAAGCCACCAGCTTGTCGAATACGTGCTCTTTCCTCCGGGTGGGCTGGGTCATGGTTGAATGTGAGTGTCCTGAGACTTCCGTCCGCTTTGACAAGAACGGCCTGCGCATCGCCTACATTGGCAACGTAAAGGTCCATGTCATTGAGGTACAAAACGGTAGCAACACCACCAGAGTTGATGTCATCTTGGTTGAGCAGCTTTGCTGCAGTCGAGGATCGGCCAAGCTGACGAACCTCTCGATCGTCGACCGGTTTGTAAGCGGCAGCCGCCATATCTTTGTTAAGAGTAAGAAAAGTCCGACGCAAAGCATCCGATGGCGTCTCCTCCTTGGCATTTAGTTTCTTTAGTTCCTCGACAAAGCAGTGGGTGAAATTTTCATGTAAAAACTTGGCAACCTTTGAGCCGCCAATCGACTGGCTTTGACCATCAAACATCCCAACCAGAGTTTCCATATTGTCAGACCGCAGCCGGGGAACCATCATATCTATGATGGATAGATGTTCATTCTTTCCCAAGAAATCGGCCATGCCGTACGCTAGAGAGCCTGCAAGGGATGCAGAGGTTCGAACGCGACGGTCTTCGCTTTCTTCCGGAATGGTCTTGATGGTAAGAGTAACATCCATCAAACCCAGCACCCGCAAGTGCGTTAGCGAATTGAAACCAGTCAGATCGGTTCCATTGACAGACGAGGAACCCAAAGAGGCGATATTCGGCTTAATCTCCAGGCGCTTATTGCCCGAAAAGTTCAGATATCTCAAGTTTCGATTCCAGTTCCAGTTCCAGTCATATGGCCAGTTCGAGACATTGTACTTGAGCGAGTTACTGCCTACATCCAAAACGGCAAGCTTGCTGACTTTGCACAACTCAGCCGGTAGCACTTGGAAGCGGTTCCCGTTGATATGCAAAGTCTTCAAGTTACTCGTCTCTTCAAGGTCGTCCGACGGCAGTGACGTGAATTCATTTCCAGACAGGTAAAGTTCGGATAGAAACTGCCATCTTTTCAACAGTCCTTGAGGCAGCTCTGTCAGCGCATTGTAGGACAAATTGAGCACCCGTAGCTCCGGGAGGTAGGCCAACTGGGCAAAGATATCGTCTTCAAGGCAGTTATCGGCCAGGTATAAATCACGCAAGGAGACAGAAAAAGTCGACGACAATCCCTGCGAGAAATTGGAATCTTTTCTCGTCGATGTCGAAACATCGGTGTAGGTTCGCGACGCCGTCGATGCCTTGCGACCTCCAGTGAGGTACGAGACGACCGAGTTGTTTCGACCGATACCCGGCGGAGTACTCATGTTGAGTAGTGTCCCTGATGACTGACTAGGCCGACGCGACTGCCCATCACCGGCGTTGGCCATGTTTTCGTAGCTCGGCGTGTTTGACAAACCGGGAGTTGTAGCAGGTGATCCAGAGGCATATTCGCCCGGTGCCAGCGGGGTCTGTCCCGTAAACTTGGGGAAGCTCTTCAGAAGGTTGGAGGACACGTTCAGTGTCTCTAACTTGGAGCAACACCATATCTCCGATGGTAGGCGATCCAAGTTACACTCTCGCAGATTGAGGTATTTGAGTTCGGTCAAACACCCAATGGTGGGCGGTAGCGCCGAGAGTGTATTCTTGATCATACTGAAGTGCTCCAAACGACGCAATTTTCCAATATTTTGAGATAAAGACGAGAAATGATTCTTATCCAGGATCAACTTGGTTAGATGTGGAAGAAAATCAAAAATAGAGTCTTTGAGCTGAACAAGCTTTCCGGAGGCCAGGTTCAAAGAGGTCAAGGTATTCATCGGGCCGTCAAGCTCAAACTGTGTGATTGGACAATGATCGAGAACCAAGGTTCGTAGTTTCGGAAAGGATCCCTTGAACTTTGTGATGGAGTTGTGCCCGAGGAGCAACTGTTCCAGCCGCGGGAGCTGCATCAGGCTGTCAATATTTGTGACCTCATTGAACCGAGCATCAATCTGTTTGATATTCTTCAGGGTGTGGAACGATCTGTCCAGCGGGCCAGTGAGCATGTTGTTCGTCACCCAGAGTCGCTCCAGTTGCGCCAGTCGTCCGATGTTTGGAAGCTCGCGGATACTGTTGAAGCTGATATCCAGGTCAACCAGACTGGGCAGCTCACAGAGAATATCCGGGAACACTTTGAAGTTGTTTGAAGACAAGGTCAGACTCCGTAGGGAGGTGTATCTGCTGAAGTAAGATGGAAGCGACGATAGTTTGTTGTTGGCGACTTTGAAGCTAACCAGGCCCTGCAAATCAGCTAGGTTGGCTTGGTCGAGCTGTTCGAGGCGATTGTTGGAGATATCGAGGTTTGTGAGACGAGTAGCCTTGCCGAAACTAGAAGGTAGTTGCCAAGCCTCGTTCGCGGTGAATTTGATCTCACGCAAGTTCAGACAGCTAGTGATGAAGTCCGACGGCACGTTCAGGGAAAGGTTCCGCGACAGGTTCAGGGTGATGATTTCCGACGCTCTCCCGTAGAGCGTGATCGGGATGGTTACCAGGCTACGGCCTTGGAGGTCAACATGAACATGTTTTTGGTTTTTGTTGAACCCAGGGTCGGAGTTCAGGCTGGCGTAGCCGCTCTGCTTGGTGGGCAAGAACACAAATCGGCAGATGTAGCTATGATCGTCACGTCCGATATCCTCAATGTGATCCGACGCTTTGTATCCAACCTGCTCCAGTAATCGCTTCTGGATCAAGATCGGGCGCTCGACGTGGTCAAGTTGTCGCGACAAGTCATTTCTCCGCATTACGATTTCATAATTATCGAGATCATCTTGCAGAAACGATTTCTTACCGAGGAGGTGAAGAATGTGATCGACTGTAGAGTTTAGCGGCGCACACAACGTTGCGAACGTCGAGTCGATGCGGAAAACACGGATAAAGTACATCCGGGTATCGTCTCGGATATCTGGTTCATTGTCGATCTCCGGAAGCTTTTTGTATATATCGTCAGCGTACGAGGAGACTTCCCAGCTTTCCGGAGGTGCCCAGCTCTCGTTCCTCGCGTTATCTTTCAACGTAAACTCCTCCGCATTTTCACCGTCGAAAATGGCCTGATCGGTGGGCTCGATAGAGTCGGGCTCTTTGAGGATGCCGGTCATATCTTCGAGGTCGCCGATGTTGAGCTCGTGAGAATCTGACTGCCCTGTCTGAGCGGCTCTGTTTCCCAGGGTCTCCAGGGCGGAGCCGCGTTGAGAGAGGAACCATGGCCGATGAATCCCTAAACCTTTGGTCGGTTTCGCGTCATTGTCGAGACTGTTGCTTTGTCGCGTCGGACCATTTCCACTCATACTTCCTTGACGACTTTTGCGACTCGGGGGTGATGCATCACGCTTGCTTTTCTTGGGAATGACCTGAAGAGACCTGCTAGAGCCAGGCTGGTTCGTGAGGGAACGATGGGGGCTTTTGTGTCGATGAGCTAGTTTGCGGACAAAGCCAAGTCTCGGACGCGGCCCGGGAGACTCCTGCCCACTGTTCACATCTCGGTTGAAACCAGAGCTTTGGGTGCTTGGAGTAGGACTGTTCGGGCGTCCTGCAAGCGTACTGGAAGAGCTCATTGCAGTTGAAGGTAGCAAGCCGGCAAAGTCTGGACGCGACATTGCATCGCCGTCTCCATAATTGGCAGAAGGCACGGCGAGATTAGCCGCCGATTCTGCCGAGCCTGAAGAAGGCGGTTTCCCTTCCTTGCTACGCCGGCCGGCAAGGGGTAGTTTGGACGATTCTTTACGCTCTTGCTGTCCGGATCTGGACATGTAACGTTGATTGTCGGGGTACACGGGGCGATTTCGAACCGGAGCCTGACCGTATTGCGGGATATCCTGTGGTAACAACTTGTTAGCATCCATAGGTCGGCACGGAATGGATGGACCTACTTTGAATTGCTGGTACTCCCACGGAACGACATCGCTGGAAGGAAGCGGGGTGAGCGGCCGAGACGCACTGGGGGAGCCCGCCCGAGTTCTGACGTTCTCCGACAGATACCTCGAGCTTCCAGAATCGTTCCGGCTCCGGGTGGACAAGTGCTCACGAGAGTTCGGTTGTCGTAGACTAGGGTCGGAATCACTCCGTGTGGCGCCGTTTTCGCCGTGGCTGTGGTCTTTGCCGAGCAAGCCGTGGATGTGTTTGCGAATCCCATTCTTCTGGCTAGACTTCGAGTTACTGCTGCTTGCGGTTGTTATACTTGCTGCAGAATGTCGTCGGTCATCGCGGTAGCCAAAGTCACGGACATCGAACGCGGAGGCATTTCCGTTGTTATGCCGGAACACTGGCGTCGAGGGAGAGTTCTCATTTTCAGAAGCGTCGCGGAGGAATGTGCCAGATTCCGGATTGGGGGATTGGTTTTGCAAGGGCGTCGACGACCAATTTGTGTTGAAAGGTTCGTGGGCAATGGGATTCAGGGAAAGCTGGTAGGAACCGGAGCCGGGCGGGGGCGGCGGAGGTTGTACTTTTGGCGCGAAGTAATCGTCGGCTCCTATAACAGCAAGCGCCTTGCGATGGGGTTTGCGTAAATCGGTGGGTGAGATTGAGGGCGACTCGGGGAGCATTGTGTGGTATATCTCGCGGGCAGTCGGAGCATCAGCCACTCGATCTTGGTCCGGCCTGCCGGGAAGATGAACATGTCAGTACGGGCCATTCTCACGTAGAAAAGAGGGGGTAGCACGAAGCTACTATACGCCCGCCCAAAAGGAAGAAGGGAATAAAAGAAGAGAAATGGTATAAAACATTCGTATAATGCACGGTTGAACTATAGGGAGTGGCGCCGTTACCTGTTCGATGCAGCGGAGCCGTTGCGAGACAAGCTCCTTGAGGTGCGATCATCTTTGAGTGTCGACTGCGAGCGCCAGCTACTGTTGGAGCTTTCAGAGCCCTGGCGATGAACGTGCGGGGGCCGGTCCATATTGCGTCTCGCCATGGAAGAGGGAAAATGCCAACGTGCGCGAGACTTTGCCCGAGGGCCCCCGTGTCGTGCAGGGTAGACAGCAGAGCCTCTTGGCGGCAGGAAGGCGGGTCATTCGATGATGCGTCAAATAAAAACAACAAAAAATGGCAGCGCGGGCTAAAGTTCTTCTGTTCCTTCTGCTTCTTTTGGCTCTTTTGAAGAAGGATGTTTGGCGTCGGGATGGATGACGTTATGAGTCGGGAGGTAACCAGAGGTTTCAAGAGGCTTGGAAGCAACGGCTTCGACGGATGGATGGGGCGTGGCGGGCCACCAAACCGGGCAGGCGAGATCCAAGGCTGCGGTCAAACAACCGGTGCGATATCGAAAGGACGAGACAAGGCGAGCAGATGGATTGGAGAAGGTGCAGCGCAACAATGCGACAGCATCGCTACATGGCTGGATTGCTCGGACAACAGCGGCGGGGGCGGGTGGAGGGTGCAAAGCCCGGGAGGCGAGGCGAGGCGAGGCGACGTCCAGGATATAAGGGCGGACTGTTGTCCAGGGCGCTGCGTCACTGCGGATCGGCCAGCTTAAGGAAGGAGATCAGAGCTGGATAGGCGGATGCCGAATGAGAAACACGATGTGCAGCGTCTGGAGGGGAGGGAAGAGAGATCTGGGGCGATCCAGGCCTGTTGTTGAAGGGAGAACTATTCCTAGACCGCGACACAGAGAGGAGTTAGTTGGTCAACCTGGTCAATCTGCACCGGCGGCGGCTGACTCGAGCACGGCGACCCCGAACGGGCCTAGCGCGGCGCCCAGCCGGTGCCGGCCACGCTCGGGTTGCCATACCTAGCAACCATTAACTACTGTGTATAAGATGACTGGCTCCTCTCTGAAGACTGCATCTGCATACAGTCAGTGGTTGATCGCTTTGGAGCAGCAGCGCATGCACCAGCGCAGCTCTGCTCGCATCAAGCATCTTATCTTCAGCCCAGCCAGGTGCCCTGCCGTGTGCACACAGCCCTTCTTGCATCAGCCCCAGCCGGTCAATAGCCCAAACACGGCTCTTTCAAGCAGCAATCACCCGGTCGACGAATCCGCATACGATTCTATAGTGATCACTCTATGTAGCCTAGTTTCTTCACGTTTTCTGCTAAGACCAACGGCACGAGAGACTCCGAGCGGGGATGACAGGTCCACGATACAGTGCGAAGGGGATCGCTGCTAATTGCCGGTTTTCGTTTGGCCCGACACTACTGTCGCTATAAAGACACCCGAGTCAGTGAGCCATGCAAGGTGGCGTCTTCAAGTTCCCAACCCTCTGATTCGCCTCGGATGACTTTGTACCGGGCGTCAAAGGGCATCACGAACAGAAGTCAGGGTTTGTCCTAGATCGCAAACCGCTTATGTTCATCCACTGGTCGTTGGCCCGCAAACCGACCAGCCAACTACTCGGTACGGCATTAGCTTCTATCTAAGACAGCGCCGGCTCTGGCCTAGTCGGCGATTTTGTGCGCTTGTTTCTGACTGCCTGGCGTGAAATTGCCTAGCGTTGACCAATGGAGAAAACCAAGCACGGAAAGCAACATCACGGAGATCGTATAAACGAAGTGTCTGCAGAATCTTACATTCGTGTTGATCGGGACAAGGACCGGCATAACGGTATGGGTAGTTTCAAGATACAGAGCTATACATGTGCACATGACGCCCGCTACATATGTGTAGCTGAACGCAAGCTTTCATAGACACACCCGGATCTTTGATCTATAGCACAGGATTACTTGTATATACTAACAAGACCATCGAAGAATATTGACGCTAACGTTAAGATAATAGTAATAAGCTCAAAACGGGGAAAGCAGATAGATAAAATAATGCAAAAAACGTGGACGCTGTTCGTGCAGACACCCACTCGATGAGCTATTGGACGAGAAGCGTGCGTGGCGCCGCACTAGCCATGGGACGAGCGCTGAGGAAACGGTCTGGGACCGGCCCTGGCATATTACTTGACTATACTCTGGCCGTCTTAATATTGGGGCTATTGTGCCGGTAGGGGTTGGGACCAGTTGTCGGCCGATGGGTGGGATCTTGACGCGTCTTGCGCCTCGTACGAGCTGATGCTCCATGTCTCTTTGGGAAAAGTCTCCGTCTAGTTGCGGCGTCAACGGGCGTTAGAAGACCATCAGGACTCTGCACCGTGTACGAAGAACATGGACATATGCGTCCGCTATATATTACGATATCAGGAAGGCTCTCTGTCCACGTCGGCTCCCGCTGGATGGCTTGTGGGCCGCTGTCCAATCAAGGCATGTCGACGAACGGATAATAGATATGTATAGACACATGACACATGAGATGGGTATTTACGTTTTACCTAGGAATTCGACATATACATCATTTTCAGTGAGAATAATTCCTGGCCCCCTCCTCCCCCCTTCCACAAGAAGCCGTGTCCGCGGGTTGTCTACCTAAGCTTAGGTAGGCTTGATGGCCTGCTGCTGCATGGTCTGCTTGAACACTTGCAGCGAAACCTCGGGTTCTGTTGCCAAGGAGAAAGTTCGGGTCAGCTCCATATTGTCCAGGTCAAGGCTAGACGACTAGCAGGTGCTCGGAAAAACTTACGGTAGTAAGGCACCTCGTGGCCGGCAGCATACACTTGCAGGTAAGAGAAGTTGTCGACAGTCTTGTACTCGCCCTTCTTCGAGCCGTTGACGGTGTACGCCTTCAGCGTGGCATTGCCGAATTGAGCCGAGCCGTCGAACTCGACAGCGTTGGCGACACGCTCGACGCCCATGTAGTTGCAGATCCAGTCAGCATCGCCGGCCCAGATGAGAACCTGGATTCCCGACTGCACGACCGAAGACAATTCTGACAGGAACGAGCGAGGGTCTAGAAATCAACGGTCAGGGATGCCTGCCTCGAAGACTGAACCGGGGCGGACAAGACTTACTATCACCAGTGCTGGCGAACTTGTTGTACGGGCCATTGGGGCATTCCTGGTAGGTCGACTTGGCACCGATGGCCTTCACAACGGACTCATCAGCCAAGTAGTCGGCGTAGGTTTGCGGTGGCTCAGGATCGTCGGACGGCGCGCGAACGTCGTAGACATCGAAATCGGCAGCTCGGATAATGTAGTTCTCAATCTGGCCGCAGATGTCCGAGGCATCCGAGCAGTCCGAGTTGGATCCAGAGGATGCACACTGTTTGACGGCCGGCAGACAGTCATTGTTGAGCGAGTCCTCCAGCTCGGAGCGCTGGCTGTCGTCGATGATCTGCTTGTACTTGTTCTTGTACGCGTAGTCGATGTAGGCGCCTTCCTGCAGCTCCGTGTCAAACCAGCCATTGTTGATGCCCAGGGCAACCAGGTTGATCTCTTCGCCGTCCACACTGCCGTTCTTGATAGCCTCGTTCTGCTGCTGGATGTAGTAGGCGAACTCGGGGCCGTAGTGACCACCGTAAGACTGATTGGGGCGTCAGCAACTGGAGATGAACCATGCTAACCAGACCGTAGAAGGTGCTCACCTCGGTGAAGATACCGAAATCACGGTTTTCATATTGCGGGAACTGGGCGTAGAAAGCCTGCAGCAATTTCCAGACATAGGGCGCGGCGGTCTTGGTGCTAGTGACTTCATTGTCGCCGTAGGAAAAGCCAACGCCGATCGGCTGATCCACGTACAGGACATTGGCGTATTCATTGAAACTGTACTCGTTCAACGAAGGCTCCGTCTCTCCGTCGACGAAGTGGCACGGGCCGTTCTCCTGGAACAGACCAATCATGGACGAGCATCCGGGACCACCGTTGAACCAGGCGGCCAAGGGAGCAGCGCTGGCGTTGTTGCGGGATTCAAAGAACCTGGACCGTACAGTTAAGACGTGTCGATGCTGAGCTGTGCCAATGGCTAATCCGCAATTGTGCAATAACCTACCAGAACCACATGTTCATGTTGTCGCCAACGGACAGATAACCCGAGTACTGGTTGACTCCGGGCGTGGTCTCGCAGATACCCGAGTTCTTGACAAACTCCAACTTGGCACCGGTAGCGGCGTGCTCGAAGACATTGTAGGTGACACCATCGCGCTCGATGATGGAGCGTTTGTCCTTCAGCTGCACGGCAGCCGAGCTAGCCAGGCCGCAGGCGGCGGACAAGAGCAGAATGCGAGAGAGGACCTGCATCTTTGATGGAGAAAGCCAGCAAGATGACACAAGTGACTATAGGGATGGACAGCGGCATCACTGAACGGCGACGCGACGGTCGGGTTATATATAGGGCCATCGGCTCTCGAGCACGATGTGCGATCTTCCAACACAGACCGATGGTCGGGCGGAGACTACTCTCCCACTTCTCCAATCAGAACCGGTTGTGCAGAGCGATCACGTCGCAGCATCATGGGTAGCGTGGGTAGCGTGGAGAACGACGGCGATCTTTCTGCTGCCTTTGGCTCTTTTCTAAGCAGGTGGCTCCCTCGAACAGGAAGGTTAAGGGAAACCCGGACAAGATACGACATCGTTATCGACCGTCCTGCGGCTCCTGGCGACAATCAGGAGCGCCAAGCCCCTCTTTTAAGCTGGATTGAGCTCTTGCTCCGTCCATAGAGTTGCAGCCGCCAAGCCTGCGCCGGCCAACCCACGCTGAGCGCAGCTCAACCCGCTGCGTACCTAATATTTGCGCACCACATAGCTGCTATATCGGAGCTGGTCAGGTCGACTGTGATAGAAACTCCACAGGCACAATTAAGATAGCAGTGAAAAACATGCAATACTCACAGGGCGGGAAACCTGAAGCCAGCAGTCGCAACACCATTGTGCTCTGAGTACCCGGAGAGTACGGCAACCGCAGCAACAGCAGCTACTGTCGATGATGTGCTCCTGCAAGGTTACATCCACTTGCTTTACAAAACATACTAATAACATGAATAATAATGCCGCAGCGAAGCGCGTGTGCTGGCTGCCATAAATCAAAATCGACGACCTGCTTGATCGGGTATGGCCGTAGATCACTCAAGTCACCTTCCTTTAAGGCTGTAAGCTGTAGTTGAATAATAAACCCTGGTTATCCGGCCATGTTTACCTCGCGGAGTTTGCCGACGCGCAGCAGATCATTTCCATCCGTGCTCCTGCAGGGATCGATCAGAAAATCAGAAAAACCGAATCGACTGAAGCACCAGACAGCGTCGGGTCTAGACTCCATTGACACGTAACCGACACTGAATACTGAACAATCATATCAGAGAAGACTCGTGGCAGACGCACTGATGAATCAGCACGGATAATCGAGAGAGAGGCTGGACAACCGACCAGCAGAAGGAAAGCGCTGGGTGACTTCATCAGCCACACCCGGAGGCTGGGGCCCCACGTGATGGCTCGAGCGCCTCCCGCCTCTCTCATTCTGATCCAATCAGCTTTGAGCTTGACTGGAAACCTACGACACATGGAAGAGTCTCTGCGTTTTCAGACTCTCTACAGTACGTGGAGGTACAGCTGCGGGGAAAGACATGGTAATTGTCTTTGAGTCTTTCTACTCAGTGTATCATAATATGTTTCGTACAGCGTACTTTGTACAGTAGGATACAAAGAAATGTCGAACAATCACCAGAAGATTCAAAGTCTCTTACTGTTGTAGCCGGGGACTGACCACTTAAAAACAAGCTGTGGGTGGGGCCTATCTCGTTTCTGCCACGCGGCGGGGCCAGCTACAGCCCCCAATGCTCTGTCATTCGCTGCAGCTCGCATAAGCGAAACAGTGTGGCTGGGCAACAGCGATGCATATAAACAACGACTTCGGGCTGCACCTGCCATCTGCTATTGTTTTTGTATTGCATTCTTTCAAGTCATTTGGGTCTCTTTGTCGTCCTTGTTCTTCCAACATCGCTTTTTATTCTGGACCACCACTCGCGACCATTTATTTTATCACGATAGTCGAGCCCTGACTGACAGTCTCACCGCTTGGCTGATATCAACTTTGGAAAAAGTTTCTTCCAGGCTCTGTAGCGTTGAGAAATTAATCTTGTTTTTGGTCACATTGCTTGTACAAATCTCGACAATGAGATTATCAATAGCAGCTGCTGCAACGGCTGTTTTGGCCGCAACATCTTTCGTCGCTGCGCAAACATATACGGAATGCAATCCTAGAGAAACCACAGGTAAGAGCAACATAAACCTTGGTGTTGCGTCGGAATCACGACGACTAACCCACCATAGACTGTCCACCAGATAAGGCACTTGGCAAATCCGAGACGTATGACCTGACCAAGGGTGCTCCCTCAGGGTGGACGGCCACTGGTACGGTTGACTATAATGATGAAGGAGCCGTTTTCACAGTCGCCCAGTCAGGCGATTCGCCGCTAATCACCTCCGACTTTTACATTATGTGGGGTCACGTTGAATTTGTTCTCAAGGCTGCTCCGGGCACCGGCATCGTTAGTAGTGCAATCATGCAATCTGACACTTTGGACGAGATCGACTGGGAATTCCTAGGCGGCGATTCTGGGACTGTTCAGACGAACTATTTTGGCCACGCCGACACGTCCGAGAACAATAGGGAAGAAACATTTTCGACACCGGACAACCAGGCTGATTTTCATTCATATGCTATCGACTGGACCGCCGATCGAATCGTCTGGCAGATCGACGGCACTACCGTGCGCACCATGACTCCATCCACTGCCAATCCGGGTCAGTATCCTCAGACTCCAATGATGGTTAAAGTGGGGATCTGGGCGGGAGGTGACCCTGCCAATCCGCAAGGCACTATCGGTAAGGACAACTGCTCATTTCTGTTCGTTTCCGCAAGAAGCGTTGGCTAAATATGGGGATTGTCTAGACTGGGCTGGTGGTACTACGGACTTTAGCAAAGGGCCCTTTACCATGTACTGCGAATCAATCGCAGTCACGGACTACTCAACCGGCTCCGAATACAAATACACCAGTGAAAGCGGTACTGCAGATTCAATTTCAGCCGTGGGCGGCAGCGTGGGAGGTAATCTGGGTGCAACTGCTTCTGTGGCTACAGACGCGGCTTCGCCTACCGTCACTTCTTCCAATGGCGAAGCCCCCATGCCCTGGAGTGGAACGCATAAAGAGACCTCAGTCAGTACCCACACCGGCTGGCCTTGGGTGTCGACTGCTACGGCCTCTTTGACAGACTCTGATCCGACAAATTGGTCGTCTGGCGCCGGTAGCACGTCGACACCCCCCACGGTTGCTGTAAGTGAGCATCCACCGATACCCCGATAATGTTTTGCTTTCTAGCCTGATTCCTGACCGCCTTTGTTTCAAATAGAGTACCTCCCCGCCTACTGCGTCTCCATATCCTTTATCTTCGGCTTCGTCCTCCCATTCTGGTGGTGAAAGCACAACTGCTCCTCCGCCGTTCCCATCAAAAACCTCACAAACCACCCCCGTGTCCAAGCCGTCGTCGATGGTCGTTCCCCCGAATTCGCCTATCTCATCCTTCTCGACCTCGACCTTCTCGACTAGGTCGCAACCGGGCGGCGGTAGCCCATGGACGACCAGCCTGGTTGTGTCTCCCACGAGCACTCCACCCGCGCCCCCGCATAACACTGGCAGCCGGTTGATCGTCCCCAAGGGAGCTATTCTCATGTCTCTCGGATATGTGATGGCTTTCCTATAGCGGCAATCTTCTCATGCTCTTTCATTGTGATTTACTTCTTCTTTTCATCTCCTGTATTATGGGTTTATTGCATTGTGTGGAAACGGGGTCTGCATTTGCATTTTGGTATGAATATATAAACGGCCAGACGATTACGACGCACTAATTGCTTTTTGTTCAACATGAGATATATTTGCTTATTGGGAGGGGGTTTAACGATTCAGATTAGCATTTGGAGTTGGAAATATGTGTATGATACGATTTAGATAGACCATGATGGCCGCCGAAAATGAACACTATTGGTAACGATCACTTTGATTTCTTGTTTCTCGGTCAAATATACTGGATACCTCAGTAACATACTGCAGCTTCAGATGACAAACAAGCAAGTCACTTCACACTGCAGTAGTGACAGCAGACTGGCTCAGATGAACGATTCGCTTGACACCCATCCATGGTGTGTTGACGGGGCTCTCATCCACATACAAAAACATGTCATACAGCCAGGCGCCAAATGTCGTGCCGAAGAATGGCGCAACCATAGGCACCTGAAATATGAGTTGTTAAAAGACACACTATCAAAGTGTTTCTTTTTTACTGAACAAGTACCCACCCAAAAATAATAATTGCCTGCCGCCCAAACATCGTGTCCGTAACCAAGCATATAACTCGCCAGCCGCGGACCAAAATCACGAGCCAGGTTGATCACACACCCTGTCTCCCAGCCAAAGCATGCGCCAATACCGAAGATGATGAAAAAGAGTGCGAGGGAAACCATCGGTCCTGCACCGATGTTCTTGTCACCTTTGATGGCAAAGATCATAAACATTAGGATCGCACTGGCAATGTACTCGGAAAATAATTGGCCCGTCTTGGTCATGAAGGGGTCCGGGTATGTGCAAAAGATTCCTGCTGTGGCGGCTTCTGAGTAGCCAGGAACAGTTCGGATGTGTGGTCCGCCTTCGAAGATGTCAATCGCGGACCTGTAATTGCCATATACGATTGCCGCCCCAGCCATTGCCCCGAGGAGTTGGGCCAGCAGGTAGATTGGCAACTTGCGCCACGGGAACTCTCGAAAGACACAGTTGGCAAATGTCACGGCAGGATTGAGATGTGCTCCGGAGATACCACTCGTGTAAACGCCAAGAATGACTCCGATGCTGATTTTGGGCCGTTGTGGTTAGTGATGCAAGCCATGTGGTTGAGAAACGGATTACTTTCGTTCAACGTTCTCACCCCCAGCCCCAGGATATCGATTGGTGGTTTCCCTCTGGTTCCGTCTAAGAATCACTTGCGCAACAACACCGTCACCGAACATGACAAGTATCATTGTGCCAAAAAATTCCGAAAACGCATCTCTGAAGGCACAGCGGATACGTACCCAGTGCGGCTGCTTCTGTGGGTTGGCTGCAGAGTCATCGAACGACGCTGAGGTTGACCGAGCCACAGGTATAGCGCTGCCAGAGCTATCGGCATAATGCACAGCTTCCTTTTTCACTCCCATTGTAGTATTCATATGGTGTGGAGCATGTAGAAAGTATACCATCGAAAAGGCTATTCAATGATGAACACGCACGAGACAGACACGGTACACGACTACATAAATAGTCTACGAGCAAGGGCTTGGGGCGTACCTGTCGGTTGGATGGACTGTTTTACCAGAGAGTCTGAAAAGTACCTCTACGCTTGGTGGTAAGACAGATGTTGGAGTAACACGCAGCATGTTGGCCGAGTCTTCCTTGGGGAGGATCTTCCCACATGTAGAAGAGCCTTGTTGGTCTTGTCAGGTATGACAAGTGACCAATACATCGGATTTATGATATAGTGGTGGCGTGTGTAAGTAGCACTGCAAGTTCACTTCCAGCATGAATCTAGCCTGTTGCTAGCTAATGATACGGATCCGAACTCAAGGTGCGTACATACACCCACCATATTATAAACCGGATATATCTCAGCATGCGAATCGTGAAAGCTAACTGTCACATGTTCAAGTGCTGCTGTACATCCAAGTCTGCTTTGCAGTAATTGCGCCTCACTTGCTACATGTGGAATTTTTTTTTTATTAATGTGACGGTCTTTGCCCAAGAACGCTGGTGCATATAGACACAGAGGGCGCAGCTGTAGATTTCCCAAAGCAGGTGAGCTGCAAAAAGTGCCACCGAAATAAGTAGCCCATATAATGTGAATGTCCAAAGTGTGAATCTCGTGAACTTTTGTCGCTGTATACCCCGGATTGTCGCAGTCTGGATCGCATACTACCCCGGACCCATTATTATTGACACCATCGCAACCAATGCCAATGGCACTCTGTCTAGCGGAGCGGCATCCACACCGTGTAGGAAGTGGCAGCCCAGATTGCCGATCTTTTCCACGAACTTCGCCCGGGGGGTACAACAACAGCAATGCACCGCCTCGACCGGACTGCTCGAAAGGAATACGGCGGGGAATCGCCAACAGCTGATAGACACATAGAATTTAAGCCAGAATGGCCGGCAGCATCGCCGTGACTTGCTCGGCTACGGCTGGGGGTGACTGGCCAAGGATAAAAAAAAGGGTCAGGAAGGTCAGGAATTCGGGTATGATGCAGTGCACTTTTTGTACCTCGTACGAGGTTCGGAGTACTAGTCGCCGTTATTTCAGTGAACACTGAAACGGAATCTCAGGTAGTAGAGCGGCCGACTGTTCGTGAAACAGACTCTCAGCTGTCGTTAGTGCAAACGCAAGACGTCCAAGCGTGGGCACCATTGCGCCGAAGCAGGGCTACTCCCCCCTCAACACGGCTCAACGGGCTAGGCCGATTTGACGTCCACCCGTTAAGTTCTCTTCCAGTCAGGCGGTTAATTTCACGTGGAGAATGGGGGTCCTTTGGCGTAGGAACGGAGATGTCTCCTCGTAATCCTCGCTAGTGCCGATTGGCAACTGGTCCATGCTCTGGGGGNCCCCCCCCCCCCCCCCCGGGGTAAGACTACGGTCCAGTCACCGGTGTTCAAGACGTGCATCTGTCGTTAAATAGAGTAAACCCCCCAAGAAATCAATAAGGTTCTTTCGGGTTCGCCGCCACCTCCTGATTTCGCATGTTCTTCGATTCCAAACATATGCTTCTAGCTACACTGCTGCGCGATGGGCAACCGTGGCGATGATTTTATTGGTTCTATTGACCAAGGGACGACCAGCACGAGATTTTTGATTTTCAACAGAGAGGGCGAGCCTGTGGCATCCCATCAGATCGAATTCACACAGATATACCCCAACTCAGGGTTTGTAATGTCCAACGGCAAAAACGCTTCAATCGAAAGCTGATTCATATTAGATGGCACGAGCATGATCCCCTCGAGCTCGTATCTTCCGCCGAACTATGTATCGATGAAGCGGTCAAAAAGTTCGAAGATCTCGGTCACTCCCGAACGGCAATCCGGGCGATTGGGATCACCAACCAGAGAGAGACCACTGTGGTATGGGACGTTGAAACAGGGGAACCGTTGCACAATGCTATCGTGTGGACCGATACCCGGTCACAGTCCATTGTTGAAGAACTGAAGTCTCAGAGAGGAGCCGACGAACTCCAGAATATTTGCGGCCTACCTCTGTCAACATATCCATCCTCTACCAAGTTGTTATGGATGCTGCGTCATGTGCCTAAGGTAGAAGCGGCCTATGAAAAGGGTAGGCTTGCTTTTGGTACGGTTGACTCGTGGCTAGTGTACCGTTTGAATGGCGGATCTGCAACAAATGTCTTTGTTTCTGATCCTACCAACGCATCCAGAACAATGTTCATGAATCTCGAGACATTGCAATATGATGATCGCCTCCTAGATTTTTTCGGCGTCAATGGCAAACTACACCTTCCAAAAGTCGTCCCTTCTTCAGACAGAAAAGCGTACGGCACGATAAAATCGGGCATTCTTCACGGAGTCCCAATTATGGGCTGTTTGGGAGACCAATCTTCTGCATTGGTGGGACAGAAGGGGTTCTATCCTGGCTTAGCCAAGAACACATATGGCACCGGCTGTTTCTTGTTATATAATGTGGGTGATAAGCCGGTGATTTCGAAGCACGGCTTGTTAGCAACTGTAGCATTCCAGTTTGACGATAAGCCTGTATATGCCCTGGAAGGCAGTATTGCCGTAGCAGGGTCGGGCATAAAGTTTCTCCAAAATAATCTCTCTTTATTAAGAGATTCTAAAGAGGTGGACGCGTTGGCAAGATCAGTGGAAGATAACGGTGGTTGCGTTTTCGTCACCGCTTTTAGCGGTCTCTTCGCGCCATACTGGATCGACAACGCAAAAGGGACAATCTGTAAGTTTTACAGTGACTCATGTGAAGAGGTTGTTGAACTCATCGGATAATAGTTGGCATTACGCAATACACTCAGAAGGGCCATATTGCGCGAGCAACACTGGAAGCAACTTGCTACCAGACAAAAGCTATTTTAGATGCCATGGAGAAGGACAGCGGCCATGCGCTATCGGAGCTCGCAGTAGACGGTGGTGTTAGTAATTCGGACCTGACAATGCAGGTGGGTTCCATAATTGTCCTGTTCATTCGTGACACAGAACTTACCAAGTGTTAGATCCAAGCGGACTTGATATCAATTCCAGTCTACAGACCCAAGATGCGAGAAACCACCGCACTTGGTGCTGCTATTGCTGCTGGGATGGCCGCTGGTGTGTGGCGTAACTTTACCGAGCTGCGAGATATCAATCGGGCCGGAGGTGTGGTATTCGAGCCTAGCATAACCCGTGAAAAGAGTGCAGAGATGTTCTCGTCGTGGGAAAAGGCTGTGCACATGTCTGAAGGGTGGGTAGAAAAAGAGAACTCTCCGAAGAAGATCAGCATAAAGCAGCCGAGGGAGCCATCTATTGTGCTGAAAGGGAAAACCGTTGAACCGGTCAATCCGCCTGTGTTCAATGACCTGGATGATGCAGATGAAGAAGATCTGTTACTTGAACTCCGCAAGATAGAAATTCAGCAAGCGCTGAAACGCCTTAGGAAATCCAAAGCATAGGCACGAGGAGTCACCTGAGGGGGGACTGTTTCAGGATCCTTCCAAATGGCGTATATATAACGACCAATATGACACAAGAAATATAATAAGTCCACGAGAAAACCTTTTCATGTCAAGCTTACGATATTTCAGTGTCAGCGTAGTGGTGGCTAGGGTCAGGTGATTTCTGCAAACGAGGCAGGCGCGACAACCACAGAAGCTGAATTGGATGTGCCACGACTCTACCCTTCTATTGAGTTTTTGGTTTCCTATCATAGGATACAACCCCTCTACGAACAGAAGAGAAGCCAGGTTCCTTGGTCAGTTTCAGCTTCAAGGAGTTGACATTATTTGACAAAGATCGTATCCAGAAGACGTATTTTTGATCATAAACCACATGAATGTTTATCATTGTTAGGTAGATGTGACTGACGCAGACTTAGCGCCTCACAACTCAATATACATATGTGATATCTATATTGAGGTCTGGTTACTTCATTATTGACGACTTCACAGCCAGTCCAGTCTGATCTGTTTGTAAGTTGTACTCCAATGGTTCGCCGGTACAATGTCTAAGGCACAGTTTGATAGCCCCCATCACCATCCTGGATCGTAAAAAGTCTTGACTAAAATGATCTCCGGTCACATGTATTTTGTGATATACGCAGTTCGATTGAACCCCTATAATGGCCTGTTTCCTGGAACTCAAAGTATGCACCAGACCTGCAAGTCCTGGGCTTATCAGCTTCGGCAACTCTAAGAGTAGCGTTCAAACCCACCCTCAACATTGATGGACCAGTCGCAATCGGCCGGCAGTTGAATTAACCAGGTGCGGGGAATAATTTAATCAAATTGGCAACTGAGAAGTCTAGTCAATCTCGACGCTGTCCAGCTCAAAGCATACAGTTGGAAGCACCCTGATGAACTGACAAGGACATACGTCATTTCCTATGACCACGGCACTAGGATAGACATCATCCATATAAATGCACGAATGTTGGTACCACATCCTAGACCCAGTATCCGTTGCGGGTATGTATCAATGGGAGCTTTGTGTAGCTGGCCCTGCAATGCTGTGTTTATGAGGCAACCTATCGGGTGAAGCTGATCGAATTCGTCCTGGATGCATAAGCATAACCAAGCATCTTTTAATTAAAACTAAAAAGGTTCCACTCACTTCGTCCTGCGAGAGACTTATGAGCTTTCGATGTTGTTCATATCAATTCAGGTTTTCTGTAAATGTATGTATCTTCAACCGGACATATGCAAGAAGTTTAACCGCCTGGTATATATGGAATATTTTACTATACGTAGAACAAGGGGTATTGTAGAATCCACTTTTTAAGGATATGTCAAGTGTTGTGCATTGACGAACGCAGTCGGCACTTTAATGCAGTAAACACATGATAATCAGACGGAAGCCTGCACCAATCTTCTGTCATGCCACTGCATCTTTAAAATATTGGTATCGTATATGTGCCACGGAGTTAAATTGAATTAAAAAAAGCCCATATGGGAGTCCAGGGAGGAAACCTTGCATATAATCATAAAGTTGTGCAATGCATCAAATTCGGAAAACTGAGAGTTCATAGCTTCATACATTTCTTACCGCATTCTTTTTCAAGCCTCTTTCTCGCCCTCCCTCAAAAAGACACAGTTCATCTCAGAACCGGGACTTAGAGTGACCTCGAAGCGCAATAGGGGGTCCTCCACACGGTCATGGCCAGTGACAGGAACGGCAATAACCCGCTCATATGCCTGGAAGATGCGTACCAGCGTGTAACCCATCTCCAGCATCGCAAATTGTTGCCCAATACAAATGCGAGGACCACCATTGAATGGGATGAAATGCCACGGCTTTGGCTGCCAGCCTGAAGTCCAGCGTTCTGGAATCCATTTTCCAGGATCGTAATATTTCTTCGGATCCACATCGTCGTAGAGAAGACCAAGGCGCTGCATCAGCATGGTAGAATATACGACTCGGGTTTCACGGCGAACGCCGACGGGAGATTTGCCGTCTGGACCTCCTCCACGAGGCAACGTTGTGTCATGCAAACTATAACGCACGTTGAATGGGACGACGGGATAGAATCGTAATGTTTCGTTGATCACCGCAGTGAGGTATTTCATTTCTTTCAGATCGTTATACGTGGGCTTCTGAGCGTCCGCACCTACACCAAGACGCTGTTTGATCTCTTCTCTCAGTTTAGCAACAACTTCAGGATGGCGCGATAGTTCGAATGTGCAGAAGGAAAGGGTTCCAGCCGTAGTGTCTCTTCCCGCCAGGAGAACAGCGACCAGCTGGTCACGCAACACACGGGGATCACGTGTAAACCGAGCCAGAGCATCGAGAAACGTATCGCGCTTGGAGAGTTTCTTCTCCAGCTCATCAGGAGTGAGTGAGAGGACCGTGTCGATATAGGGTTGAATGAAATCGTCCATAATCTTTAACTGTTGCCGGAATTTCTTTCGTGACATGAATATATTCAGCGGTCTGTAAGTGGATCAGCAATGCATATTTATTTCCATAGCCACCTGTCACAGAAACACTGACCCCATTCTGAAATAATCCGCTTGTCTAGCTTGCACGTAACGGAATGCTTCGGCAAACACAGTGCTAGAATTCTCTAGACTATCTGTTCCTTTTCCGAGAAGATAATCGGTGGCAGCATCGAGAGTATAGCGAAAATAGAGATCGCCAATCTCTACAATCTTACTTCCATGCGGGTTTGAACTTCCTCCGAAAAGGTTTATGAGTTTCTGAACGTTTGTCTCGAAAATTTCCGTGTCCACAATTCGATCTCGGACAAACATGGGCCGAATGAGGTGTCGAGATGCAGACCAAAGTTCTCCATCAGTGGCAAAGATGCTGTCACCTAGGAATTCACGCCATTCCCGATGGAAAGTCTGGCCTTTTCCATAGTCGTTAAATTGGCCCGTCAATAGGGCTTTTATGTTTTCTGGATCAATGGTGAAAATGATTCGGTTCGAGATCAGAGAGTTGATCTCCGTAGTGAGAGGGTAACGTTCAACGTTCCTTGCCCTTCTGGTACGATCCACGACGTCACGCCAAAATTCAAGTTCTTTGAATGATTTTCGTGCAGTCATCGCCTTGTAGATGAAATCACCGGCTAAAAAAAATATTTAGCTGTCCGATGCGCCAAGACCAGATCCACGGGGTGTCTGATTATCACTTATGACTTACCTACGGGAAGATAACTGGGAATTTCAGGAGCTTTCCCTCCTAGACTCTGAATTCTTCTAGCATTTTGAAATTTCAACACGAAGAAAACAAATACGGCGAAAAGAACGGACCCGAGGGCCACCCTGTCTGGCGAGAGATCCGAGACTATTTCCTCAATCATGTCTGCTTGTGTTCCGTTCGCACAGATGAAAGATTCTGTGTACTCTGGGGTTAACAAGAGAGCCACCAGGTGGACTCTGTGGCCGGTGGACTTGGGGGGTCATATAAGTAGTGCTATATCCCCGCAATAGCGTTCAGTCGTGTAGGCCTAGTGGGTTTCTGAGCCCCGAGTCCCGAAGTTTTAGATTATATTGACGACATTAAGAGCGGCAGTAGTAATGAATGCTAAGCCCATTGTAATTTAATTTCAAGCCCGAACAGGGAAGCCACCGTGCACTAGGCAGTGACCGAGGATCGTATAGGTAGTTCATCGCAATGCCGAATTTGCGTTACGATCTGTCTCCAGATTCAATCTCTATTGTTTGGCATCAACTGTCCCACTCAATCGAAGGCCGAGAGCCGAATTCCGGGGCTCCGCACACTGCGTAGAAAGCTGGATGTCTTACGCCATAGCCTTCTTGACAATGATAGTAATGCACAGCTATTCCACAGTCATTCTAGACATGTGAAGTTCCGGTAAGCATCGTGATGTTGGAGCGGGCGGCGCTCTGATTGGCTGCTTCGGTATGTATTTCACACATGGTCTCAATGTACTGCCGTAGTCCCGAGGGCGGTGAGATTCTGCCGTAGATTTCCGTCGTGGGTACGAGTCTCGTGATGTTGATCATTATGAAAATTTATAACCAATCAGCAATAAGGTCATACTATTATTTAAATGCGGTAAATCATTAACTACTTTACATACTTTGCTGGTTGATGGATTGCTGAAACTGAGCAAGCGGTTATTGGGAGGTTTAGCAATCAACAGCAAATTCAGTTTCCTTTGTATACAATATTAGAAGCACGCTGCAGGAACATACTGGTGTTTATTAACATGAGAGCAAAGACCTATTGAAAGTCCGAACATCCAGCAATAATAACGATATACAAAGATAGTAGCAATTACTGTTTGGTGCGACCAGGTGTTCGTTAGCGTGGAGTCGCGAATCAAACATGTCACGTGACAGTTATGTCTAGCCTCCAACCCGTGGCGTTAGCCTTCTTTGGCGCGTTGCCTCTTTACTATTATCAACCTCCATAAAACTGTTGCGCAAGAGGCTCCGACTCTTGGTCTCCCCCAACCAGCCCCAAGCCGTGCTTCTTCCTGTCTTTGTCATCGAGGTATAGCCTTTTCTCGACATTAGTCATCGTCGCCCTGGTGGCGCCGAAACAAAGCACAACGGGTTTTTAAAACCTCTCAACTACGTCGGCCTCTCTTGAAAAAATTGCCCCAGTCAGACAAAGAAGTCAAAATGTCGTCGCAAGTTGCTCTGGGTACCCCCCTCGCCGAGGCATTGAGCAATGTGGTGCAGCCCAAGTTAGTGGAGATGGGATGGAGTGCAGACGGTGGAGAGGACTCTGCGCTCACCGAGTATGTCATTCTCATGCTCGTAAATGGCAAAACCCAGGAACAAATCGCAGAGGAGCTTTCAAACGATTTGCTCAACCTTGGAGAAGGCGACACACAGGCGCTTGATTTCTCGCGCTGGCTTTTTGAGCAGGTGGAGATTCTCAACAAGAACATCAACGGCTTGTCCTCATTACCAGACTCATCAGAAGCCGCCGCCCCGGGCAACGGCCAGGCTATCGCTCAACCCCAGGCAGAGCATGATGCTGATATGAGTGATTCTATTCCTCAGGACAATATGTACGTTTTCCCTTTGGTCATTACACGGGAGGATTTACTGACGCAGAATGTTTCTCGCAGACCAACTGGGCCCCGTGCCATGCGAAACAACGCGCCACGTGGTAGCGGACGCCTGCTTAATCAAATCAATAAAAATCTGGAACGGACACCGGACGCTGCGCTCCATCGCGTTCGTGGCCAGCAAGGTTCCGGTCGGATCAACTCACATGGGCGGGACTCTAACAAGGGTATGCGCAATCAACATGGGCCTGGGCGCATGGGTTTCAATCGTCAAATGGGTGGTATGGGCTTTGGACAAATGAATGGACCTGCAGCTGCGAATATGATGCAGATGAGCCCCGAAAATCAGATGCAGCTCATGTCTCTCCTCGAAGAACAGGCCAGGATGATGTCGCAACTCATGCCAGGCTTCATGCCGCCAGCCGTGAACCCCAATTTTCAACAACAGCAGGGCCGGTCACTATTTGAGCGAGTCGAGCGACCGGCGCATAAACAAGGCGGCGTGGATTTTAAAACGCGGGCGGCGCAGAACGGAGTAGCGGCACAGAATGGTGATGATACCGAAATGGATACATCTGGTGATCAGTCGGCAGCCAGCGGACAGAGTACCGCAGAAGGTGTTTGTCGATTCAATCTACGCTGCACGAAGAAAGATTGCCCGTATGCTCATCAATCACCGGCCGCTCCACCAGGTGCACCCGTTGATGTGAACGACGTCTGTCCATTCGGAGCAGCTTGCAAAAACAGGAAATGCACAGGCAGACACCCGTCCCCGGCTGTCAAGGCATCACATCAAGCCGAAGAGATCTGTCGGTTTTTCCCCCATTGTACGAACCCTCATTGCGCCTTTAAGCACCCGAGCATGCCCCTCTGCCGGAATGGAGCCGACTGTACCACCGAAGGTTGCAAGTTCACTCATCTCACAACGGCGTGCAAATTCAATCCTTGCATGAACCGAAACTGCCCTTACAAGCACGCAGAGGGCCAGAAGGGTAGCTTTCCGGATAAAGTATGGGTTGCCGGCCAAGAGAAGCAGCACGTGAGCGAAAGGAGATTTGTTCAGGATGAGAATGCAGAAGAGGAGCTCATCAAACCTGATGCTGCCGTCGAAGGCGCTCAAACAGAGGGAGCTCAGGCCGAGGGTGTGATTTCATAGATGACTTGCTTTTTTTATCACCTATACAGCGGAACCCCTTGGGCACTTATTTCCCTCAAAAATGTCCCAGTTTTGACATGTACTTTAGTTCACATAATGTGTGGGGTGGATTACGGATAAATGGGCGTTAGGATTATTGTGCATTGTAATTTGAGTGAACCCGAAAGCCTTTGCTTCGTTTCTGAGATTTTGTGCATGTAAGAACCTAGATTGGGGAGTCAGACTTTTTGCTCTGGAGCTATCCAAAATGGAATAATTTGTGCGAGCCTCGTTAAAACTGCAAAGAGTCTTATGGTAGTCATGAGACGGAAGTAGAATCAAGGACTAGGGACAATGACAGCTTCTCCGGTGGGCCTCCGCGGCGACACAACCTCAGGAAAACTGCAACAAGCCAGCTTTCGCGGCAAGCATTGGCCACTGGCAGCAGTTGGCACCTCTCTAATTCTATCACGCATGCGGATTTCCACTAAAATAAATTGTGCCTCCAATGAGCTGAAGCAAACGCGTACTTGAACTTTCTACAGACATGCGAAAGCACCATGTTCTCAACGCGGTTCAGGCGTGTCCTCGGCCGGTGAGGACTCCACCAAGACAAGCCCGGCGCTTTCATACCTACGTCAAACCATACAATGCGGCTGTTATTGGAGGTGGAATCACTGGAATGACAGCAGCATGGCGACTATGCCAAGATCCGAGATGTCTAAACGTCACCCTTTACGAGAAATCGTCGAAGCTAGGAGGCTGGTTGCAATCGGAGAAAGTCGAGGTGAAGGGAGGCCATGTTGTGTTTGAATACGGTCCACGCACTGTGCGTTCCTCGAAGTATACCAGTGTACCGATACTAGACTTGGTAAGGAATCATATCTCCTCTTGTTTTACCGGCTCTCCCAATGCTATATTGTTCACATTCGCTTCTATTTCCTGTAGTTGCGCTGACCGGCATGCTTTTCTTCTAGCTTGTGAGTCTAGGAATGGAGGACGAGATACAGTTCATAAATAAGGACTCCCCCGCGGCCAAGAATCGTTTTATATACTATCCCGATCATCTGGTTCGCATGCCTGGCAAGGGGCCAGGACCGGACGGCAAATTCTCCATACTAGAAACACTGTCCACCTTACTCAGCGAGCCGGTCTTCGATGGGTTGCTGAAAGGAATAATAACCGAGCATTTCAAGGCCAGGACCGATCTGCCTAAGGACGAATCCGTTGCAAGCTTCCTGTCACGTAGGCTTGATGCACGAGTAGCCGAAAATCTAGCATCCGCGCTCTGCCACGGCATCTACGCTGGCGATGTACACAAATTGAGCAGTGAGATCTTGTTACCAATACCGCGCTATTACGAACGCATGGGACCGTCAGTTACACACGCAATGTTACAAATGCTTACGGAAGGGGACAAGGTTTTCATTAGCGACTACTTAGTAGCTGACATGCTGGCTGGGAATAACCGAAACCCTGGGCACCTTGATCATCTCCGAAAAATACTTGACGCTGCTAGTGTCTTCACCGTTAGGGATGGACTGGCTGGGATAACCTCAGCATTCATCAGGAAGTTCAAGGAGCATCCCAAAATAAAAGTTATCACGGACGCCGAGATCACCAGTTTGAAGCGCAATGATGACAGCAATATCATTGTAAGTGCCTGGCTTATAAGCTCAATCTCTTGTTGCTAACATGAGATGGCCCGCTCACCATAGATATCCCTGAAAAATGGCGAAGAAATCGTACATCAGGCTTTCGACCGAGCCATAGCAACAGCACCTCCGACCGAATTGACCAGAATGATAGAAGCGGGCTCTCCAAAAGATGGCGAGCAATCACCGATGCATACTATCTCACAGCTTCGGCACCTTGAATCTGCAGTCAACGTGATGGTGATCAACCTCTACTATGACCAGCCCGATCTGATACCTCACCGAGGTTTTGGCTACCTTATTCCGCAAAGTGTACCACTAGAGCAGAATCCGGAGAGGGCGCTAGGCGTCATTTTCGGCACAGAAACTAGTCAGGGTCAAGATACAGCCCCCGGTACAAAGTTGACCATCATGATGGGCGGCCATTGGTGGGACTCTTGGCCGGAGTCTGATATTCCAACTACCGAAGAGGCTATTGCTATGTCACGAAGGCTCCTGAAGCGACATCTTGGGATTGATGCAACGCCTGCTCTTGCTTCGGCACGATACCAGCACCAGGCAGTCCCTCAATATACCGTGGACCACTTACTACGGATGCGTGCTTTATCTGACGCAGTACGTGTGAATTTTGATTCTCGCCTGACCCTCGCAGGGAATTATTATGGTATGCATGGTGTTGGTCTCACTAGCTGCGTGGCCCAAGCTTATCTAGCCGCATCTTACGGCGTCGGGTCCTTTATCAATCGTCCTTCTGCAGGCTTTGGCCGGGGAATAGCGACGACAATGGAGAAAGAAGTAGGAGGCATACCGACTCATCCACATCGCCTTCTCAGGTTACCACCAGAATGGGTGCTTGGAAAAGATGGACTCGGCCAGTGAGCACCGGGGAGAAAGATCCCTTACATCCATCCACACGTGTATGATTCAGTCCAAACAATTGTTTCTTCTTTTTTCTGAAGGAAAAAAAAAAAATAAAAATAAAAAGTAAAAATAAAAACAATAAAAGATAATAATACCCTAGTTGCACAGTAAATAACCATTACAGACGCCGAGACTGATTCATGTTGCGATCCCTGCCGGCAAGCTGGTACCGGTTTATATCAATAAAAGCCCGTAGCCCAAGAGCAAAACATCTTGCCTCGTTACTTTCGTTGTCCTGACACGTCTTCGAAGAAAGAAAAAATTGCACTTCTACTTTGTTCTATCATCTCCTTCCTGAAGACAAGTTCGTGGTCGTCAGAGCAGAAGTTAGCCGGACCCTCGATCGTCGAGAGGCAATTACTGGACATCTTCACGGTTGTGGTGCCCGGTTTGCCTCAACTTAACCAGTCTCTCTAATAATATAAGGGCACGTTACGGTTCGTTTGCCGGTAAAACAATATGCCACTGATTTCTTTGGTTGATTACTCCCGAAAGAGCTCGTGGCTGGGACCATCATACAGCCGGTTTTGTATCACCATCGGCGTCGAAGCCCAAGGCATCCAACTCCCGAATCAATTCGTTGATCTTGATGATCTTTGCTAATTGCTCTGGGAGTAGGGATTCGCCCTTGTCTTTTTTATCTCGAAGCTCTCGTGCCTGCCGAAGCTTTTTCTTCAGGTTGCGCGCTTTTTTCTCCTTTTCAGCTTCTGGATCGAGCGGCTTTTCGGTGGGCTCAGTCTTGCCGTCAGTCGCACCGGCGCTTACTGATTTTGTTTCCTCCTCTGATGGCCGCTCCTCGGTCTTAGCCTTCTTCTTTGCTTCTCGACGCTTAGCATTCTTGTTGCTTGCAGCGCTCACGTTCTGTGTGCCGCTGCTGACTAGACCCTCGGCACCCGGAACACCACCTTTCCCACGGTTCTGCCAGGCTGCAGCGGACGGGTTCCTGTAGACTTTGACGTCTTCTGGAGGCTGGTAACCTGGGCGGATACGGATTTCTTTGCGTTTCGAGCCATCTGCCCGGGTCGACGAAGGGACATGGCGTTGGCCCGTTATTTCGTCTACGACGATGCCAGAGGACGTTACGCTTTCTTTTTCTGGTGCTGGCATTCTTCTTTTTCTAGGCGTGCCGTCCTGCGCGAAGATTGTTTTTGGATGTAAAAATATTGACTTAGACCTGCATTTGATCCGCTGCAGAGTGCCGCACAACGGATTCAGAAGAGGGAAAGCCGGTGTTGCAAGAGCGACTGGCCGAGGACGGGTTTAATGTAAGAACAGAGCCTCAGCTCAGTTGAGTCGAGAGCGAAAGAGTCATTGTATTCCCGATTTTTCTTTTCGGCAGGTTGTCGAGGCGTTAGCCAATGAGCGCGCCGGAGATTCTCGGGTCATCGGGCGGAGTCGACTTCCCAACCTCGAACCTCCAAACAACCTCCGACAATCTGTTGCTCCCTTCGTCAATCGTCTGCGTCCACCCTGCTCCCTTCCCCTCGATCCGCTCAAATTCGCAATTGCGTCGGACACCATGGCTGTAAGTATTTTGGTCAGATTACTAACGATGTACATGCCAATTGCTAACGTGCTGGCTCTTCGCTTCAGCTTTCGCAAGTTCTCTACCGGCAAGTTACACCTCTTCCTCCTCTTCCGAATGAAAGACACGGCAAAAGGCGGCTTTCAAGTCCACACGTATTGCTGACACGAGCTGCACCTGTTTAGAACCTTCTTCCAGAAGAATGCAGTCTACGTTACGAGCATTTTCGCCGGCGCCTTCGCTTTTGAGATGTACGTTTCGCGATTCGCCAATTTTTCCTTTTCGCAAGCTGGCAATAACTAACGCGGGCTTTTCAATCACCAGTGCTTTTGACACTGCTTCCAACAAGATCTGGGACAGCTTGAACAGAGGCGTATGTGATCCTAATCTTACCTTATCCCGCCCACCACCGAGGGTATATTAACTTTTGCGTCACAGCGTCAATGGAAAGATATCCGTCACAAGTACATTCAGAAGGCTGAGGAGGAAGACGAGGAGTAAAGAATGCACATGCACACATAACTTCGCTTTACAGCAACTTCAGCTAAGGCCCGTTGTGCGATTGAGAGAGGGTGGTTGAGAAAGATTCCTTCCGTGTACTTGTTCTATTATGCCATTCTGAGGGGCTGGGCAAAAGCAAATAGAGGCTCGCGCCAATTTTCTTTATATTCTATATGTGACAACAATATATCAATGTTCTTCATTTTTCTTGATGCGTATACACGTAATGTAGTTGAAGAGTCCAAGTCCGGCCAGCCGCCAGCAGAGGGAAAAAAATAGGCTTTCGGAGCGGGTCGCGAGGCGTGCGTGCCTAAGGCTCTGGAGTAGACGATGTCATAGGGAAAGCGGGAGAGTCCCCCAACTGGGTGCGCTCCTCCCAAACTCATTCCTGCTCTCTGCAGCTCAACAGTCAACATTGGAGTCTCTCTTGTTCTTTTCCCTTCAGCTACCGAGGGTCTTCGTACGCCAAAATTGGATCCGGTTGATCTGTCTGCTCCAGCCTCGTTCATTTCCAACCGCAGTCACCCACTGCGCCTTTTTCGTGACCTTAGGTCGCCACTAGGGATCGCTTTGCTGCGTAATCCTTTGATAGCAGTTTTGGCTCACCCACCACCCCGCCATTAGTTCTCCGTAATAGTGTTTTCTAACAGCGCCTCATTTTTCTGGTCAACTACCGTGTGCGTAGCTGTTTTTGGTACGTCCCAGGCTCACAGTCATTTATTCGCCTAGTTCGACTTTCCCTATTGACGGCGGGTGAGAACTGACTAATATATTTGTTTTTCTATTCCACCCAGATCACCCAACTGATAGCATCCGTCGCCGTGTCTTCGGCAAATCTGAGCAAGACCAGTCTACCATCAACCGTCTACAGACTTTCTCTATGAGTGCCTACATTATTCACCGCTGAGGTAGAGAAGAAAAAGATAAGCGATGCTCACCGAGTGTGAGAGGATACTGGGCGACGGCCTGTTACGCCTGCCAAGCAAGCACAACTATCGCTACGGGCCTAAGGCTGAAGAAGAACTGCTTCAACTCCTTTTTCGCTCGCTCTCAGGATACGATACGCAGCGACTACGTTTGCTGTTTCCTGACGGTGTTCCGGAGGATAAACCATGGAAACTAGCAGAGGCACAGGGTGCGCAGGAAGGCGCCGAGTACACCGAGGCCGCCCGCGGTAAACGTTGCGGTCATATTTTCAGAGCTGGCGAAGGAACATATCGATGTATTACGTGCGCTGCGGATGACACATGCGTGCTTTGTAGCCGCTGCTTCGATGCCTCCGACCATACCGGCCATCAGTATCAAATTTCGCTATCACCTGGTAACTGCGGATGTTGTGACTGTGGTGATGAGGAGGCGTGGCGAGTGCCGCTTTGCTGTGCTATTCATACCGATAGTGGCGATTCCAAAGGGAAAGAGCGCGCCATGCAAGATCTTCCGGCAGCATGGGTTGAAGATATTCGAATAACCATCTCACGAGCTCTAGACTACTTTTGCGATGTCATCTCCTGCTCGCCAGAACAGCTGCGGCTACCGAAAGATGAGGAGAACATACGACTGGACGAAGAAGCCTCGCGACTCCATGCAGGATGGTACGGAAAAGGCGATGAGCCAGAGGATGAACCTGAATTTTCGCTCACCCTATGGAATGACGAGAAGCACACTATCCGCGACGTCTCCCATCAGGTTACCCGTGCATGCCGCGAGCGAGCTAGTTTCGGAGAGGCGAAAGCCCACGAGACAAATGATATCGGCCGCAGTGTGGTCAAGTATTCGAAGGATTTAAAACAGTTGCTACAGGTATCTCGAACCATTGAACATATCAAAGTCACTGTTACCATTCGTTCCGCTAGAGACACCTTCAGAGAACAGATGTGCGGCACGATTGTCGAATGGCTTTCCGACATTGCAGGTTGCAGTTTCGGTGAAGATAGCGATGTTCTCCGTCAGGTCGTTTGTGAGGAACTTCTACGTCCTTGGAGGCGGGGAAGTGGTGCTTGCAACGCTGGTATTGGAATACATGGCATTGATGACCATGAGCGTCAAGAGTTCGCAACGCCATATCGGGCAATTACCCTGACCCTGGCTCCACAAGGAGACTTTATCGTCGACTCAGATGATGAAGACGACGAAAATGCAGACGACGCCGGTGACGCAGATGGTGTCAATGCCGGCGACCACGACAATGAAGACCACGAGGAAGACCACGAAGATGATGGCGACGAGGTAGACTACGAGGAAATGGAAATCGATCTTGATCGTTTGAGACGAGAAGTTGCCAACGATGATGATGACGACGTCGATATGAGAAACATGGAAGACGAGCTTGAAGCAGCTACATTTGCGAGGTTTTCACACCCGCCTCCGCCACCCCCTCCTCCACCTCCTCCAGCTGCTCGTCAAGGTGGCGGTGCTCAGGCGATTACTTCGGACATCGAAATGGGTGACAGAATATCACATCAGGAATCAGCCCAAATCAAAATACCCAGGACACCCACAGTATCTGTCAAGTCATCAGCTGCCAAAGCCCCGATTTACTGGCAAACACGACCTGCACAACCCCAGGGAGACATACCTCCGCATGAAGATCTCACACAGCGGACTCGCCTTGACTGGATGGTTTTGTTTGATCTGAGGCTGTGGAAGAAAGCACGAACAGATCTACGTGATCTCTACATCAGCACGGTCGTCAATGTACCCCAGTTCAAACGTGTTATGGGCCTTCGTCTTTCTTCACTATACACTGCGCTGGCGCAACTCTACTTGATTGCTGATCGAGAACCTGATCATTCAATCGTAAATCTTTCACTACAACTCCTCACCACCCCGTCTATAACGGAGGAAATTGTGCACCGGGATAATTTCCTTACCAAAGTCATGGCTATCCTGTACACATTCCTCACCAAGCGTCAAGTCGGCGAGCCCAAGGATGTCGATCCAAACGCAACACTAGCGTTTGATGCTGGTTCTGTGACAAACCGTCGTCTCTACCACTTCTTCCTCGACCTGCGCTATCTCCTTCAGTCCGAATTTGTGCAGAACCGGATTTGTACAGAAGATCAATACATACTACAGTTCTTAGACCTCGTCAAACTACCACAAGGGATCTGTCCCAATGTGAGGGCTGTCGGAGAGCATGTCGAATACGAAACGGACACGTGGATTAGCGCTTCAATCCTAATGAGAGAGATAAATCGTCTGTGTCGCCAATTTTGTGACGCGTTCCGACGCCCGCTAGATGGGCATGGCGACAAACTAGTGCGGGCTATCAAGGCTGCAGCCGTTGCGGCAATCGTCCACTCGACCGGGATCGAAAGAAAACGGTTTGATCAAGCAGAAATCAAAGATGTCATCCGCTTTAAGCAGCTTCCCTACTTTGACTTTGAGCTCTCCCAGGTCTCGTCCGAAGATCAGATACAACGACATAGGGTTGTCGACTTTATTGTGGAAAAAGGCTCCATCAGTTTTCATCATGCTCTTCATTACACCCTCTCCTGGTTGTTGGAATGTGGGCGGACCATGAGTGGCGAATTGATGCGCGACATCTTGCTGGATGCTGCGCATACTGCCAACGAGAAACACGTCCATGACAGGCATCTAAGCGAGGAAGACTTACTTCTCTCGATGTTTGATTACCCGCTTCGTGTGTGCGCTTGGTTGGCTCAAATGAAAGCTGGGATGTGGGTGCGCAATGGGTTGAGTTTGCGACACCAAATGTCTCAGTATCGCGGCGTATCTTCTCGTGACTTTGCTTACTATCGAGACATTTTCCTGCTTCAAACCGCCCTTGTGACGTGTAATCCAAGCCGGGTCCTTGCCTCAATTGCTGAGCGATTTGGCATTGTTTCATGGTTCAATGCTAACTACCAGCCTCGTCCTGGCTATGAAGATTCTCAGATTGTCGACGTAGCAGAGGAGTTCATTCATTTACTCATCATTCTAATCACAGATCGCACGTCGCTTACTGCTATTGATGACGATACCTCGATGGCTCGTGAGAACATCAGTCGGGATATTGCACATGTACTGTGTTTCCGTCCGCTATCATTCTCTGATCTGTCTACGCGGTTAAGTGACAAGCTACTGGAAACAGATATGTTTCAGGAGGTCTTGGAAGAAGTTGCCACATTCCGCCCTCCTGAGGGTCTCAATGACACTGGCACATTCGAACTCAAGCCCGACTATGTTGAATTGGTTGATCCTTTTAGTGCTCATTACAACAAAAACCAAAGGGATGAGGCCGAGAATATTTTCCGGAATTGGATGGCCAAAAGGACGGGTAAGAAGGCTTCTGACATTGTATTTGAGCCAAGGTTGCGGCCAATCACAAGCGGGGCGTTTTCGACCCTTTCAGAATTCACCCAAACTGCACTTTTCGCAGAAATTATACATCATTGCCTCGACTATGCGCTGTGCTTCAAAGAAAAGACACCGCAAATCCCAGTGACACGAGCAGAGACGTTCCTGCATATTGTGCTTCATCTAGCCCTGATCGCCACCCAGGAAGATAACAGCCCGGAAGATGATGCTGGCAAGAAGCGCCATAATTCATTCATAAGCCACGCCCTCGCAAGATCAAAAATGACACAAAATTGTGGGAGCCTTACTATTGTTGGTCTTTTGGAGAAAATATCCGTCACGAGCGAGTTCGAGAGTTGTGGTGCAAAGATCAAGCATGTCATCAAAATGATGTGGCAGAAGCAGCCGCGTTCCTATACATCCGCTACTCAAAGCCTGAAATTTCCGTACGAACGGCTTGATTCTAACTCTCCCGCGACAAACGTTGAGTCTGAGCAGGAAAGTAAGAAGAAGCAGGCACTTCTTCGACAAGCACGTGTCATGGCACAGTTCCAACAACAGCAGCAAAAATTCCTTGATAATCAGGGCGCTATCGATTGGGGTGAAGAAGGTTTCAGTGATACAGACTCAGAGACGATTGGCGAAACCGAGACCAAAACCTGGAAGTTCCCCAGCGGCACTTGTATCCTCTGTCAGGAAGAGACCAACGATTCAAGACTATTTGGGACCTTCGCCTTGGTTCAGGATAGCGGCATCTTGCGACTAACGGATATTTACGACAAGGACTGGATCCGAGAGGTGTTGAAAACCCCCAGTAGTCTAGATCGCTCTGCTGAATCAATCCGACCATTCGGCGTGGCTGGAGAAAATCGCATCGAGGTTAAAAAGCTTGATTCGTCTGGTGTCGAGGTGCGTGGTGAGAAGATTGGACTCAGCAAAGGATTTTCGGCGAAGAATACTCTTCGCGGCCCAGTAACTACCGGCTGTGGCCACATCATGCATTATTCCTGCTTTGAGGCCTATTGCACGGCTACACAGAGACGCCACTCTCAGCAGGTAGCACGAAACCATCCAGAAGATCTGGCTCTCAAAGAATTTGTCTGCCCCCTTTGCAAGGCTCTCGGCAACGCATTCTTACCGATTATCTGGAAAGGCAAAGAAGAGTCATACCCTGGTGCGCTTAGTACGCAACGCACCTTTGACCAATTCATGTCGGAGGATTTGAAATCTACGCTCTCGCAGCCTCCCAATTACCCGCTGGTTGTTGCAGAAACCGACAAAGTACAATTATCTGCTTATCGAGATCTGTTCGCCCAGTACCTAGTCAAATCTCTCGTTACCCCGTTGTCCAATAAAGTCGAACAGTTAACCACCCCGATACCACCTCCTCCACCGCTGCCGGCCGCTTTCTGGACACTGCCTACTCCGCGAGTTCTCATGCCCGGCGTTTTCCCCAACTCGGATGATGCAAATGCAGGAAGCCCTATTCTACCTCCACCTCCACCTGTTGAAGCGCCTGTGTCAGAGCTAGTACAGGTCTATCGGAGGCTGAAGAAAACTTTGCGTGAAAACCAAGTTCAGTCACAATTTCCTTACTCGCAGGAAGTTAGTAGTGGGGAAGAGCTCATCTATACAGACTCGCTTATCCGCAGCTTCGGGTTCAGCATCTCTGCCCTCGAAATTGCGCAACGTGGTGTTGAATCTGATCCCGGGGCAACACTATTGGATAAGATACCGCAGCTGACCCTGACGCACCTTCGTGTACTGGCCGAAACAGCACTTTCCTATGCAGCAGTTGGAGGAGTATCGAGTGGCTCGACAAAGAGCCTCCCGACGCAAGAGTTTCAACAGATGCATCGGCAGAAACTCTGCCAGCTTTTTGTTGGTCATCCTGTGGTCAACGGCACTGCTTTGCTTGATGATGTGCGCAATATCGAGCCTTTACTCGGAATGGATACATTCGTATTCCTCGCCGAGTGTTCTCTATCACTGCAACCTGTGCTCAAGATGGAAATTGCACACCTAGTGCAACTTTGTTACGTGGCAGAGATTCTCAAGGTCGCGGTTACTTTTATTTTATGGAACCATGTACTCAAAGACGAGCTGGCTCGCCATGAAGATGACGTCGACACTCCATCAGCAAGAGCCCAATATGCGGTTACCCGGAATTTCTTCGATGCTGTCGTGTCAGAGTTGAAGTCGAACTCCGTCGGCCGTGCTGCGGGCTCGTCCATCATGAGCGGCTACCTGAAGGAAGGAGAGGACTCTAATACGCCACGACTAGTCTTGGCATTGCGACGCCTCATAACCAGTTATGCCTTGCCTTTTCTGAGAAAGACAGTTATTCTGCTTCATGTGCAGCATGGCGTTGACTTCCCCAACACCGGCCTGGGAGACGAGAACACCACTGAGCTAGACCGGCTGACTCAGGTGCTCCGCTTGCCCACATTGGATCAAATATTCTCATCTTTCCGGCCGGCTCGAGAAAGCGACAATCCATGGTGCAGGGTTCTCTCTGGATGGATTTTTCACTGGAATGCGTCTCGCTCAGGGATCCGGTTAGAAGACCACCGGCTGTGGCCCAGCCTGTCCCATCCCGCCATATTTGAACTTATTGGTCTGCCAAAGTATTTTGACTCGTTAATTGAAGAAGCCAACCGCAGGCGGTGCCCCAACTCAAAGAAAGAGCTAAGCGACCCGAGCATCTGCCTTTTCTGCGGGGACATTTTCTGCTCGCAAGCTGTTTGCTGCATTGATGGTGGATTGGGTGGCTGCAACCAGCACGCCTTGAAGTAAGCCTTTCGGTCTTTCTATTACTCCATTAGTTTCTGCTAACAAGTGACAAAAACAGATGCGGCAAAAACATTGGTTTGTTCATTAATATCCGCAAATGCACAGTTCTCTATCTTCACAACCGAAACGGATCCTGGCATTTCGCTCCGTATCTTGATCGCCACGGCGAAGTCGATCCGGGATTGCGTCGCAGTCGACAGTTGATTTTGAATCAGAAGCGATACGACAAGCTGCTGCGTGACGTATGGCTTTCCCATGGAATCCCGGCAACTATCAGTCGAAAGTTGGAGGCAGATATCAACAATGGGGGATGGGAGACTATATAACTTTGGTATCTTGTATTTTACGTTCACAAAAAATCCTTTCGCTCAATGGCTTATGTTTGGTTTTGTGGAATACAATTACGCCATGCGTGGCTGACGGTGGAGGAGGTTCTTGAGGGAACGTGGTCGCCGAACAGAATGGGATCGGTGTTTCAATGTGTACAGTGAATACATAGGATAATTACTATCGATTGATATGTATACATACATAACAAGCATCTTGATTCAACTGGTCATTGTTGTTTTGAGATGAAAAGGACAAGATCTAGATGTAGGTAGTCAGTGGTTGGCTCACAGAAAATAAAGTTGAGCGCGCACGGACCATGCATTGTCACCTAGCGTCAACCGTCTTCCGCATATTTCTTTTTTTGACATCACTTCTGCTTGCAAATAAACTCGAAAGCGAGAAATGCCGAAAGTTTCATAATCTAACCGATAAACCCCAGGCTGGGCAATCCAAACTTTTGAACTAATAATACCAAGCAAGTCCTCTTGAAGTATTGTTCAACAACTATCATGAACAACGAACAGTTCCGCCGTTTAGTTCTCGACAAGCCGGGTACCAAGAGGTCGGCATCCAAGTCGAGCCCGAGCACACAACATGACGCGTCTTCAGCTACAGCCACATCCACACCTATAGCTACGGCTCTTGGGTCGCGCATGCGCTCTGCGATCCCGATGACGCCTCGAAACGTGCGAACCGGCGGCGGCGGCGGAGTTGACTTTGCGCGTCAACTTGCCGAGCAGCGGCGCGAGTCAGCTGGGCAATCACAACAGCCACCAACGAAACGGTTCAAATCTTCTGCAGCGCCCAAGGGTACAAAATTGCCGAGCGGATATCTTGATCGCACGGCGATGAGGAGAGAGCAAGCAGAAGGGGAAGCAGAGGAAGAACTTGCGCAGCGAATCAAGGCTCTCGAGGATATGGTTAAGCTGGGCCAGATTGACCAGGATACGTTCGATAAACTGAGAAAGGAGCTCGGGGTTGGCGGGGACTTGCGGAGCACGCATTTGGTCAAAGGTCTTGACTGGGATCTGCTCAAGAGGGTCAAGGGCGGAGAAGACGTTTCAAAAACGGAGAAGGAAGAACAACATAACTCAAAAGAGGAAAGTAGTCAGGTGGCAATCGAGGATGTTGAGGATGAGCTGGATCGTGTCTTGGAGCAGCAGGCTGATAACCCTGCTCCTGCGCCGAAGGAGAAGAAGGTCAAGAAGGGCAATCTCGCCGCTCCGCCTGGCAAGATGTCGAGGGACGAGATACTGCGCCAACTCAAAGCTAGTCGCGCTGCAACAGAAAATACACAGGCGCCTGCTGAGCCGGCTCTCAGCTCGAAATTCAAGAAAATAGACAGGAAACCTGAGAAGAAGCGGTGGGTTGAAACCGACCCTAGGACTGGCCGACGCAAGGAAATCCTCACCATCACGGATGCCGAGGGCAAGACGAAACGAAAAGCCCGATGGCTCGACAAGGAGCCTCCTCAGCCTAAAACAGATGACAATGGACTATTACTTCCTGATAAGAACGCGGCGCCACTGGGCATGGAAGTGCCCGCTGCGGTTGCTACAAAGATGGCAGCTGAAGCTCATTCGGAAGACGAGGATATCTTCGCTGGGGTGGGAACTGATTACAATCCACTCGCAGACCTGGACGAGTCGGAATCATCTGGCGACGAAGAGGGTGGATCAGACGCGAGCGGCAAGCCACGTAGCAAGGAAGAGAAAGCACCTCAACCGGTGGCTGAGCCCGCTGAGGGATCTAAACCACGCAACTATTTTGGGAAATCGGAAGAACCGGTTGCCGAAGACCGCGGTAATCCTCTGGCAAACGACCCCACGATCCTTGCAGCCTTGAAACGTGCAGCAGCTCTCCGTCAAGACTCGGAGCAGGAAGGACATGATCTGATCGGTGGTGCTGACGAAGATGTCGACCCTGACAAGCTCGAGCGACGCAAAAAGTTTCTCGAAGAGGCGCGCCGTCGAGAAGCGCAAGATGCACTGGATATTGACTACGGCTTTGGGAGCAGTCGGATTGAGGACGAGGAAGACGAGGAGGGACCAATCTTTGATGACCATCAACGTGGAGGAAGCAACAAACGAAAGCGTGGTCCGAAAAAGAGAAAAGGAAACAAGGATTCTGCTGCCGATGTGTTGCGCGTGATGGAGGCACGCAAATAACCTCTGTAATTAACCACCGGTCGGTGTGTTCGTATATAATGAGAGATGATCTCAATAAGCTGCTGATTGATACAACACATTGTATACCTTGAAGATCAATCTAAAATGCAAGCTTTAGATGTGCTACCTACTGGCAGTAATGGAACAAAAACTAACGTACACATGTTATTAGATTTTGAACTGATATTGCTATGCTGAAGGCTTTGTACTTGTGCAAGAAAATAACACAGAGCACGGAATTTTTGCAACAGGAGTTGGCAAGTGACGGACGGTAGCTGAGTGTATCGCACAATAATGTTAGCTTCGTGTACCATAATAGTTCAAGTCGAAGGAGCACTTACAAAAGTTGCAAAGGAATAAAGGAAGAGTACATCTCGTCAATCCGTCTCAATAATAGAAAAGTTAGCACTTTCAGTGAAAGCAGTATGGACATCTTACCTGGGAGGAAAAAAGGGGAGGTCGACAACGGACCTCCCCTGGAGGCACGAAGCCATAAAAGATGAATAAATGATGCCTGTTCACAAGAAAGAAAAACAAGGAAGGAAGAGAGAGGAAAGAAGAGAGAACCAAAGAGGAAACAAGGGTAAAAGTAAAGGGACGGAGAGGAAAAGGAGGAAAGACACGAGAATAAAACCAAGAAAAAGAAGCAAAAGAAACAGGAAAAAGAAGCAAAAATTTCACTAGTAACTATATCTACTGGAAGTGTTGATTGGTCTGGTTGAATAGTGTAATGAAATCGACATCGCTGGAAGCCTTGAGTATCGTGTTGTCGCTTGGAAGGAGACAAGTTGACAAATCGGTAGATCGGTAGATCGTATATTGTAATTGGCGATGGGGTCCTACAACAACACCACACCTGATGTCAGCAGATCTTCGTGGTCAAAACGGCCGAATCAAACAAGAAACGAAAACCTGCTGCGTAAGACGCCATTTTGGTCCAATGAAGGACGCAAATGTTTGGGATTCACACAAACCACGAGCAAACGAGTTCGCCAAATGGCTATTAGTAAGGGGCACGCAAGTTCGCCATGAAAGGCTACTTTTGCGGGAGGCACACAATCTCGTCGAATGACTACTTTTCGTAGCCCAAACCCAAGAAGGGTTCCCCAGATATGGGCAACAAAGCCGAATTAAAAAACTGAATGAGGGCTCATGGGCGTCTCACCTAGGATGTGGCCAGCGGCTGATTGTCGAGGCGCTGGAGGAACTAAAAGTTCGGAGAAAGAAACCGAAAACTGTGATCTTGGTGGCGAAGCACGAGATTGGTTAGGCAAGAAAAAGAAAGAAACAAAAAATGGGTTTTATCGGAACAGAGGGAATGAAAAGCAACGGGTTATGAGGGTGGAGAAAAGAAGAACAATAACCAAGGAAACGAAGAGCAATGGCGGCAGAGAATACGAAAAAAGTCAAGGCAGGAAGTAAAAACAAAGAACTTGAACGAGGTAAAGGACCGAAGACAAAAGCAAGAAACTAAGCGAAATAGCAGAAACGAGGGCCGCAAGAAAAAGGAAGCAAATGAAAAGGTGGAGCGCCACGAAATCGGAAACACAAACGCATAGGGTAGGACGAAGCGAGCAAAGAAGAAAAAGGAACGCATAGGGCAAGTTCTGAAACAAAGGCAAGAGAAGAGGCACAGGCAGTCATGCGAAGGAAAGGGCCGGGATGAAGTAGAAGGGCAAAACAGGAAAGAGAAACAGAAGACGGAAACGAAAACAAACAGACAGCAACGGCAAGAAAAAGAAGAAAGCATCAGAAAAGAAAGGAGTATGAATAGAGAAGGGGGGAAAAAAGACCATAGAGGTAATATGGGCAGGGGAAGGGCTAAAATACTTTGTAAGGAATGCTTGAGAAACGAGGAGACAAACCCAAGAAGAAAGAAGCACCAGGGAAAGGGAAGAATAATAGGGAAAGCAAACCAATAACAAAGCCAGGTAACCGGAAGGGCCCTCCTGATCAGGCCGGGACAGTCGATAGTCCGTCGAAGAGGTTTGACGGATGGATGGTGGAAGGTAGGAAGGAAACCCACACACTGATATAAAGCACTGAATGGAGATAATAGAGGAGAAGAATGAGAACAGACAAGAGCGGCCTGATGGTCCTTATTTATGCTTGAACAGGCGCACCTCCAGACTGCTCGCAGCAGGCAGCAGCCCTGCCCAAAACAGGGAAAGTAGCAAGTGTACGTCGCTCTTTCCTCAACCGCAGAATGCAAAGAAGTCGTAAGACCCGGAATGACCAATCGCAAGGCTGTCCAGAAAGTGCGCCCCTGTGAGAACAGGGAAAGAACCAAAGCAAAAATTGACTGCCAGCTCGTCATAACCAATAGCAATCTTCAATTGGAATCCCTGTCAGTTGTCAGAAGATCAGAGGTAAAGACAAGAAAACCAAACGGGAATAGTAGCTCTCGGAAAAGGGAAAGTAGCTGGCCAGAGAAGGGCAAGTAGCAAGATGAGAGCCAGGGATGCCTGTCGACCGACAGCAGCCATGAGCCAGTCGCAACCTCCAATTGGAACGCATGGACAAGGCAAGTACGACTGTCTGCACAAGCAACCAATCAAACGCTTCAATTCTGAGAGAGCCGCATAGGAGGAGCACACAGGGACGCCTCTAAAAATGGTGCGGCTCCACCAGAGCAATCTGATAATGAGTGTTGGGTCGAGAAACGATCAATTGTATTAGTCGACCCTTTGATTGAAAAAGAGCGGCCAATCACTGCATGCAGACGGCAGTGACCCTTTTGACCATGTCGTCACCCATCTGGCAGGGTCACTTGTCAACCAACTCACAGCGACTTTGCTCCTGCAACTACCAGGAAGAGGTACGGGGGGATACAGTGTCGCTGGAATATTGAGGGAAGCACGAAACCCGGCATGGCAACGTGCTTGCCAAAGGCCGGGAAGCCTTAGAGCTAGATGTGTGGCTATCAGAGAACATTGAATAGCACTACTCCTTCGCGAGGACCTTTGACAATGCTTCTATATGGTATAGATGGTAGATGAACCGAGCTCCTCTAGCGTAATAGCGAATTGATCTGATGTGACCTAGTTGACTTGTTGTTTTACTAGTAAGAGACCATTTTCGCCTCTCTTGTGCCTTGAGTTGGGCTAGTCTATTACTTCAACACTATTGTTGACTCTATAGTAAAGAAGTCACTGCGTTCACACTGGAAGGCGAGAAGGATAACTGATAATGCGATATAATTCACCAACTACAGATTTTCTATGATATTCGCAGCCATCGTAGATCCCTACAATAGCACCAATGTCCGGACGAAACAGTTCATCGCCAGAATACTCAGCTCTTGTGTATGTCCTGATATATCGATCGCTAGCGGCATCCCTAGCGCCGATCATTTAGGCTCCGGGCTAGCTTAAACACTAGTCCCCGTACGGCTTAGATTGAATTACCCCGTCTGTGATGTCCTGCATACGCGAAAAAAGTGCGTATGGCGTTTGATGACGCTGTCGGCTGTTTTTCTATACGAAATCTCACTCAAGCGCTACTGATAAGAAGACAACCTCCGGTACACCGCAGATAATGTGGTGTAACCCGGAGTGCATGGCTGAAACACAAAAAGTCCGGCGCTATCATCGCTGCGGTGGTCACCCTGATCACTGCGAGATGAAATCGGCTGCCCGGCATTGATCCATTCAAAATTCATTGCATGCAGCAAACAGACCGTCTTGCCTCGCTATTGGTGTCGACTGAAATCGGAGAATGATAAAGGTAGCACAGAATGATCAACAGCAACACTAATCATTCAATCGGCTGTTCGACACATGACTACGGCCGTCTACATTTAAAAATAAAGGGCTTACCCGGCGCGTTCCTGGCTAAACGTCGCCCAGCCCTGCCGCAGTTGCAGCGCTAAAATCGCACTAAGCGGGTTAGCTCGTCAGCATGTCAGCCAGACAAGTCCCCGCCGTTCCTCTTACAACCTTCGAGGGGCGACGCTTAACTGAATCAAGCCCGCCAACGCGCTGCGACACATCAGTCTTAGAAGGAAAAAAAGAAAACACCCAAGTTTCGGTTGAAGATGGAATCAGCCGGCAGCTTCACTCCCTTCTGCTATGCGCGTCGTGCTTGGGTGGCTACGTGCGTCTGGTTGCGGCACCGGTGCCCACACCATGGCTAATTAGCAACCCACTTGGAGTCTTAGCACACTTGCTTCAAAGCCTCTTCTGTCTCGTTCAGGGCACCAACATGTCGTCTGGTCGAAGCGGCGTCCTGTGGATCGAATCGGCGATTTTGTGGTGGCGTTTTCTCACCATGTTTGGATGCTTCGTTCTCGCCTTACATGGCGATGGCAACAGCCAGACCCATGTCAGGACCCCCAATTCCAGCGCCCTCCAAAGTGCCACTCCGTGCACACACCAATGGTCAGCCTCTAAGATGGGCTCGCGACTGTAGTTGCGCGAGCCACATGGTGGGAACCGGCCCAAGTGGTTCGTGGTCTGGGCCCCCGTGTGATGACCCAGCCTAATGATCCTCTCTACCCTTATAAGAGCCGTCTGTTTCCTCTTCGGCCGCACTCTGTTTGACTGGTCATACTTCTGTTTCTTCTCAACTGTTCATTGCATCCTCAGCTGTGCGGAGCACGTTTCGTTCCTTTCTCTTTCCACTTTCCGCTTTCCTTCAGTCGCTCCTTTCGAAACTCTTTGAGAGTTCCATCTTACTAAAACCAGGTTGATCCTGCTTCGTCCCTCCCTTGAACCATTTCGAAAACACCATATCATCTAGAATCGCAATGGGTCTCGTCAACGCCTTCATTGCCACTATGATGGCCACCGCGGCCATGGCAGCGCCACACACACATCGCTTCCACCATCTCCATGCGCGCCAGAACACCACATCCAACAAGCTCGGCGCTGCCTACAACGACGCCTCACTCGTGAGCGCCATTTCTGACGCCAGCTGGGCATACAACTGGAATCTTGAATCCGGCGGCGAGCTGCCTCCCGGAGTCGAGTACTGCCCGATGCTCTGGGGTCCGAAAATGTATGATCAGTGGGAGTCCGCCGCCGCCACCGCGCTCTCCCAGGGCAGCACCTGCATCCTGGGCTTCAACGAGCCGGACATGTCGACCCAGGCTGCCATGAGTCCGGAGCAGGCCGCCGCGGATTATCAGACCTACATCACCCCCTATGCCGGCCAGGCCACCCTCGTCACGCCTGCCGTCACCAACGGCCAGGGAGACGACATGGGCCTGAGCTGGCTCCAGAGCTGGTTTGACGCGTGCAATGGCGCCTGCCAGGCCACCGTCATGGCAATCCATTACTACGCTGAAGCCGATGTTTCAGATTTTATCAACTTCGTGAGCAGCGCCATCACCCTCGGCCAGCAGTACGGTATGGAAAGCGTGTGGATCACCGAATTCCAAAACACCGGGAGCACCGCCGAGCAGGTCGCCTTCATTCTGTCAGCTCTTCCTTGGCTCGACAGCAATGACGCTGTCGGTCGTTACGCTTACTTTTACGCTGCTGACGGATACCTTCTCAGTGACGGTGGCCTGAGCGAGGTGGGCCAGGCTTATGTCTCGACTGACTAGTCAATGATATGCTATGAGTTCTAAATTGCCAGATTTCCCTTCTTCTGTAAATATTGAATATAGCTTCTTGATAAGCAATCTACGCAATTGGCTATATGTGCTGTGATTGTATGATTTTGTGTAATGAAAGCTTGCAACGGATACTTGGTCCTAGAAGATCAATCAGAAGCGATTTCCTGCATCGGGGTGAATGTGTGAATGGTCCGTTCCTGTGGCGTTTGCAAACCCGCCACGATCCCTGGAACAACGTCCGGTGAAAGGCTCATACTTCGGACTTCATTCCTACACGCGATCCCATCCAGACAAAAATCTGGATCTTATTCACCAGACCATTAACCGTTGAAACAGCGCTACTGTGACTGTTCAAAACGAATGATTGGTCAACATGTACTTTTCCTGTGGGGTTCTGGCGACATGCGGGGGGGGGGGTCTTTTATTTTTTTTTTTCTCTCCGTCGCTTTTGTTCAATTTCTGAAGATGACATTAATTGTCACAACAACCGAAAGTCTAAATGGAGAAATTACCTGTCTGCCTCTACCATGGAACTAGAAAAGCCCCGACCGAGAGTGCGGTCTGGACCGGACCGTTTTCGATGGGTTTTTCGACAGGTACAGTCACCAGATTCAGTAGCGTAACTTTCTGTATTTCGTCGATGGCGCTGCCGTCTACGTAACACGATTCTCACTCAAGCCGATCATACATACGTACACGTGTGCATGTATGTTGACTCTTGAAATGATACAGGAAGGCAAAGTATGCAGTTTATCGTGTCTGTTCAGCAAAGTTTTGCAATGCATACGACAGGCCAAAGTGTGAAAGTTAGCATATCGATGGGATACTGATATGATAGCCCGGCACGAAAACTTTTTTGCAGCTTACAAAGTTCCAATAAGGGAAACAAGTAATATTTATAAAGATTAATTTAATAATGATCAAAAACTCGTGCAAGCCACAGATCCACGACTCCCCAAGTGTGGGTCGCGGGCAGAGTTCGGTCCCTTGGTTATGGAATATACGGTATGCTGATATGATTCGGCGAAAGTCTGATATGCCAAATGTGCGGCGGACAACGATTATTTTATCCGAATCTGGAACGATGATCTAGGCGATTTATGGCTTTGTGGAAATTAAAATTGTTTCAGAGATTTTAGACGCCAGCAATTGACGTGAAAGGAGGTTTGTTTCGATAGAGGGAGGTCTAGAACAGGTTTCCATCAATTTGCTGCTACACAAGTGACTCCGATCAGCGCAATTTGCGTCGGAGAGCGTTGTTCGATCCGAGTGAAGATGCGCACTGTTAGTCAAATGAGAGGAGATAGGGGAAAAGGAAAATACGCGACAATTGACAACAATAAAAGTTGTTCTCTTCCTGTACTTGTTGACCCGCATTAGGGCTGACGCGCCACTATTTCCTAATGCGGCAGTTTCTGCTGCAGACGATAAAGCGGTAACATTATAACAGAAATAAGCAACAGTAACCATTTATTGTTTGATCCTTTCTATCTTGCATCTTCTTTCCTGGCTTTAATTAATTAATTACGATGATAATGAAGGTGATCAAATACCACCAAACAGACCCACCAGCAGCTATAAACAAACACCAGATCTTGAGCCCTGAAACGTCTTAAGTATGCTTATGATGCTGCATAAATCCGGCTCAAGGCTTATTTGATTAACTTATATGGTCTTGAGTCGTTTACTTGTTTGTTTTGATCACCAGTTCTAGGACATTTGGAGTGCATATTTCTGCCCTATAACACCGTAACCAAATAGCATGTGTTTGTCATTTACACAGGCAGGTCTTTCAGCACCCAAAAAAAGGGGAGGGGAAGTTGCGAATCAAGAATTTCGGGGGTTCTCCGGGTCGAAGAAGTGTCTCTAATTGAGACTCAAATGGAGAGTTGCCAAATACGCACCGCCAGATGCCATGAATTCCCCGTTGGAAGAAGGATGGAAGATGCTACTACTTGATATAGATGCACTAACCAGTGTTAGTCGTCCTCATTACCCTGAATCGTTTATTCGAGCACTTGCTGATCGAATGTGTAATATCAACCGCTTTACGAGATTGAGTAAGCCCCCATTGCACTTATATCTTTACACTCTCTCTAGTGGTTGACTGCAGATGATACCATTTCAACCGATAGAACTTTATGTGCTTTCGCATTTTTATATTATAATGTGAACGCTGATTTAGATAGTTGCACTATTGCCGCAAAAGGGTAATATTCAATGTGAGCGCATCATAAACCTAGCTCAAGACTTTTCTGTTGACCCATCTCAAGACAGGGCTCTTTCTGGTACATAAGTACCTCGAAAAACGAACAAGTCAAAATCAAAGTCCCATATTTGGATTGGAGGTCCTCAATATTTAATGCAGCAACCAAAAAAATGGGCATCATTTTAGACTACGCGTCAACAGAGCCTACCAAAGAAAGTCGTAAAACATGCTGAGTAACAGATAGTTTTGGGTATCTTCTGACAAATATATGCAGCTTAGTCTCCTGTGTTAGGAAATATCCTTATAGTACCATCGTGTCCTCCCCAACTCCGTTTGCTACTTTGGCCCCATTTCGTGCTTCGTTTGATATACTTTCATGATGTGGCTCGGCTGCTTGAACAGGCGATATTCCCGCAGAACCACCAGTACCAACATCTTTCGCCTCACCGTTCACTTGAACGGGGTCTTCAGTCTTGACATTGTCCACCTCTTCCCAAACCCGAACCGTTTGATCCAGACCGCAACTTACAATAAGACTCTTCCCTTCGAGCTCGGCAGCGTCAACACCTAGAACAACATCTGTATGACCCTCGATCCGCTGGAGCGTATTCTTATCCACAACATCCCAACAGATCAAGGCCCCGTCTTCACTACCGCTGACCGCAAATGCATGTGGTGGTCCGCCTGGTGTTGCGTAGATCCCAAAACAACCGCACAGGCTGTATTTGCGGTTGATATGGCCCTGATACGTCTTGATACAGCGCCCTTGCACATAGTCCCATAACCGGACGCAGTCATCGAGCGTCCATGCCAGCACATACTTGCTGTTCGGTGAGAACCGTACCGCCATGACGGGAGGGTTGTCATCGTGAACAAGGGTACGCAAACATTGTCCGGTCATCGTGTCCCAGATCCGAATCAAGCCGTCAGACGAACACGAGACGACGAGGGTGCCATCGTGGCATATATCGACGCCCGCAACAGGATCCGAGTGGGCTGGCAAAGACCTCATGACTCTAGCAGAGCGAACATCCCACAAAAAGACCGCTTCATCGTATGACCCACTGACGATTATGTTCCCCTTTGGCGAGAAGGCAATCGAGTAGACATAATTATGATGTCCGCTGAAAGCTCTAGGGTGAGCTTTCCCAGTCAAGGCATTCCAAAGCCGAATCGTCTTGTCGTCGGAACCGGTCGCGACTGTTTCATTGTCCGGACTCCACGCGACAGTGGATATACCCGCTAGGTGTCCTTCAAATGTGTGTAATAGCTTCCCTGTGGAGGTGTCCCAAACCTTCAGAGCGCCATCCGCGCCTACGAATCGTCAGCATACAATTGTTGCTCTTATTTACCACGACAATGACATACCTCCGCTAGCAATCATGGTACGATCTGGTGAGAATTTTACAGCAGATACACCACGGCGGTGGCCCCTGAGGATATGCTTCTGAACATAATTTACATGGTCAGGTTTCGGCGGAGGTGAAGGAGGGGTTGCGGTGGCGGCGTCAGGCGTTGGTATCCGATCAGACCGTTCGATAGATTTGGCGCGAAGATCTGTAGTACCGTTGGACTCAATCGGTGGCGAACTCAGAGGCTCGGCGTCCATTCTAGTATCCAAATGTGCGTCTATCTCATTCATCTCCGTCGGCGGCGCGGATACTTTCTTGGCCGCTGGAGACTGCTCTCGCCGAAACGAGTCCGTGGCCATGAAACGCCCGTTTGGGCTCCTTGATCCACGTGGACTTCCGGGATGCGGCTCGTGTTGTCTGCGAGAAGGAGATCGGTCTTTTTGGGCTGACCAGCTGTGCTCCATCTCAGAATCGGAGGCCGCGGTGAGCTCTTCGGCAGAGCGCGGCGGCGACGGCTCATTGACCGGCGATTGTTGGCCGTTTGTAGCTGCAGGCGCGGAGTCATTCAGGCGACGGCGTTTCGGGGATCGATCCCCAGTATCGGTCTCGTTGTGCGCCATGGAGACAGGTACTTCTCAATCCCAAGCTGGAGGAGTTGAAGAAGGGAAAAAAAAGGTCCCCTTGTTGGCGGTAGCAGGCAGAAAGTGCTCAAAGCGGAACAGCTGCGCGCCAGCACGCGCATATGATAAGAACCAGCGCAGCGAATCATCGCCAAGGCGGTGAGCCGGAGGTCGGCTGAGGTCATTCGCCGCAACACCTTGTATACGGACATATAACTTCGACACGAATTCACCAACAAGAGGGGATTCCCTCCTTCTCCTGACGCCGCTCTACTCTGCTACTTGCATATTATCGGTCTGGGCAGCTCCTTGTATTTCCTTCGGTTCGGCCGCCTAACCCAACATGGCTGATGCCTTGGGTGCCAATCCGCCCACACGCATCCGCATCCTTACGCTCAACTGCTGGGGACTGAAGTTCCTCTCCAAGTTTCGCCATGAACGCCTCTCTGAAATTGGGCGCCAGATCGCCATAGCCGAGGATCCTCCTGAAATTGTCGGTCTGCAGGAGTGCTGGACACAGGAGGACTACAAAAGCATTCGGCAGCAAACACGACATGTGCTCCCATACGGCAAGTTCTACAACAGCGGAGTGTTTGGAGGTGGACTAGCTATTTTCTCCAAATGGCCGATCGAGGAGAGCAGCATGTTTGCCTACCCACTCAACGGGCGTCCGACCGCCTTTTTCAGGGGCGACTGGTATGTCGGCAAAGGAGTGGCTTGCGCGCGCATCCGCACCGGGCCCAGGGTGGAGGACATCGTCGAGGTCTTTTGTACCCATTTGCATGCTCCATACGAGCGTGAGCCCAACGATTCCTACCTTTGTCACCGGACAGCACAAGCGTGGGAGATTGCGAAGCTAATGCGACGAGCTACTGAGAGGGGTCATCTGGCCATCGGGCTGGGGGACTTTAACATGGTGCCTATGTCTTTTGCCCACCGATTAATCACCGCACATGCCCCCGTCAAGGATGTCTGGTCAGTCTTGCACCCGGACTCTTCCCTGGGAAGCGCCGAATCCGAGGCAGAGCGAAAGCGCGGCAGACCAGTGCCCACTGCAGATTTCAATATCACCGAGAACGGCGCAGCGAGCGATGGACCATACAACACCTGGCGGTGGCCAAAGAGTCAACAAAAGCGACTGTTCAAGGGGGAAAACATCCCCGTCGATGGCTCACAGCCTGACCCAAAGGGCAGGAGGCTTGATTATATTTTTGTGGGAGACGGTGGCTATCCGCCTTCATTTCCAGCACCGCGCTGGACCGTGGAGTCGGCTTCGGTGGCCATGATGCAGCGCCATCCCACCCTGAACGTATCACTGAGTGACCACTTTGGCATTGAAGCAATCATCTCCCGGGATCCAAGCCCATCCGTGTCCGCTCCCGCTGAGCCAGAGAAGCGTGAGCCGCAGGTTCAGAACCAGGACGATCATAACTTCGCCATTCGAACCACCTCCGAAACACACCCGACCTCCGCGCCGAGCACTGCGCTCACAACAGAAACCTACGACGAGATTCTAGGTCTCATAGACACATACATGCTCCGCGAGCGATCCCAGCGACGCTGGCGGCTGTGGCATTTTGTTATCTCCGTTCTCATCTCTATTGGCTCCTTCATTGGCATATGGTGGACATCTGACGTGATCTACGTCGCGTTCATTCTGATTGTCGTCAGCACGCTGAATTTCGGTGCTGGAGTTTTGGATGGGCTCATCGGCGGGCTGTTCATGTCGAGCGAGATTCGAGCGCTCAAGGAGTTCAGATGGGAGGTTAGGAATGCCAGGCGGTTGGTTAGGGCAGCGGCCGGACACACTTCTGAGGCGACGGATATTCAGGATGAGGACTTCTGATCTTCTCCAAACAGTCTCTGTTTGGAACAAAATATTGTATGAAATATTCTGTATATAGTGATTCAATATTGGTAATATAATTCTAAATACGACACTACATGTATTATTATGCATATTTCGCGAAAAGATCCTTGGTTTCAATTTGTTTTCTTGATACTAGCAACAACAGAATATCAGAGAGGGATCAATGATGTTAAAAGACAGAATTCTCTGATTTGAACCAAGCACAGCTACCATGACGCAGCATGAGCGACTGCGGGTGCCCCTTACTCGGAACACTCGCGCTTGCGGTCCTCGATGACTCTGAGGGCCTCCTCAGCAGCCTTAACACCGCTCAGCACCATAGCTCCGAAAGTAGGACCCATGCGGTTGAAACCGTCAATTTCGGAGAGTTCCATGCCGCCGATGATGAGACCCTTGGTGACCTCGCGCGTGTTCTTGACGATGGCGTCTTCGGCGGAGTTCATATCTAGGCCGCGCATGCCGCCAAGTTTCTCGATAGCAGTCATCGAGACGAGACGCTTGGCACAGAATGCGCCAAATGGTCCGTCATGGCCAGTGGTGCTGATGACGAGAGGTGCATTGATGGTGTTGGGGTCCATGCAAGACTGGTCGTCATGGTGCATGGTGACCAGCGTCCAGTTAGTGACAACTCCGGCAATGCGCGTGTCCTGGATACCGTTCTGACCGGGGCGAGTAATCAGGTCCTCAACACTGGTGGCATTGAAGAGCTTGATGTTGGGGAACGAGAGCACCTTGGACAACAGGGTCGACGTGAACAGTGCCGCGTGCTTGACCACAACATAGTTCGGGTTCTCATCCTCTTCGTACGGGACACCCAAATCGTTGAGAAACACGTCCGCTGGTTTGCGCATAACCATTGCGGAGAACAGCTGGCCTCCAAGCCAGGCTCCACCACCTGTACGAGTGTTAGCGAGCGTGTGAGCAAACACAATAAGATGATTTGCGGACCTGGAGAGACATTTGCCTCGACAATGGCAATCTTCAGATCCGGGCGAGCTTTTCCGAGAACATACGCGGTGCTCAAACCGCAAGATCCAGCACCGACAATGACGATATCGCTCTCGGCATACTTGTCCAGGTCACTGAAGTAGCGACGAGTCATGGCACGAGAGACTTGGCTCTCGCGAATCGGTGCGAACTTGAAGCTGTCCCATTTGCCTCCAAATTCCTCAAGGAGCTTTGCCTGCTGTCCCTGACCAGTCACGGTCACGGGCTCTTGAGCGAGCTTGCCCTTGAAGCCGTTGTTGGTAGCAACAGGAGAGGAGGGTTCGAAGAGAGCTGCAGGAGGAGACATTTTTTTTGTTCTGTACACAGTCAGCATTCCCTGATGTTTTGCGTTCTAGGGAGGACAGAAAGCATGATCCTTTCGCTGGTATTATCCAGATCAAGTTGTGACCGTATGATTTCAGCCCGATCCTAGCCATGGGGGAGAGGGGGAGAGAGGGCACAAGTCCCCTTCCACAACGCATGTTGAGAAGGTGATTGAATGCTCATCCCACCGAGAACCCATAGCTAGGAAGCGAGCACCGGTTCATGCACAAACTACACCGTAAGTACCTTGATCAAAAGCTGACTTGGGAGTCATTTCAGCGTGGCAGCAAAAGAATTCCATGGCTTTCCGTCTCCCAGCTGGGAGAGATGAAGACGGTAATTACATCGTTCTTTTGAGGTTTCTGGGATGATACTTTGGGTCAGCACTGCTTGAGATGATACCAGGGGTAGTTTATACAAATCTGAGCGATCTCTGTTATGATTGAGGAAAAAGAATAGGATGTTTTCCGTTAACTGCTGTTGATGTGATGGTAGTGGGAAAAAGAAAAAGGGAGGGACCATGCAGGTGGGGGAGGGCTGCGGGGTTATATACTGCGAACTAACCTTGATGTACACCGGAGCACCTCAACCCGTCAGCTCCAGTCTTTGTTTGGTTTTCTTGTTTTCTCTCGCAATTTTATTTTCCCCCTCTCAGATTGAGCCGAGAACTTCCGCTGCTTCTATCATTTGTGTGAGTCGGCAAACTTAGCGCTATGACGGGCAGGTGTCGTCAAGTCAGCGCATCTCCATCTTTTTTGACCGTCCATGGCGAATCACATCTTTTCCGACTTCCGGTGTTTGCTCCGGTCTGGACTCATACCTGATGATGTTGGTAACTGTTGAAACCCAAATTTCAGTTGACGTATCGATTGGTCCAATGACTTGGTGTCTTAATGGCTCGTTCCAGTTTTCGTACCTGACTTGGGTGTTCTAATAAGGATATTACTAACATGTTTTACTTGATTGACTGTATATACAAGGTGTTTTCCCTCGAGAGCCTAATCTGTTGGAGCTGTTGACCATGATTCCCCCCCATACTTACAGCAGTAGCTCAACCTAGATGACTGCCTATGACCTCGTTGAGAGCTCGATCTCTACATTAACACCGTAGTCACCTGCTTTTCTCTCTTCAGGGTGGATCCGATCCTCTGCCCGGATCCAATTCTTTAGTTTTCCGCATTTCTCAATGTCATGAATCAAATCTCCAAGGGTGGCGGTTGTAACGGTTTGCTGAAAGCCCTCGTTGACAATGACTTGTAGGTAGAGTGCGTCCGCAGTGCCTTGTTTCTTTTTGAACACCTTCTTCCAGCTCGCATCCAATTCTATGCGGGGTGCATCTTGGAGAACTCGTCCAGCTGGGTATACATCGCCGATAAGCGTGGCGACTCGACCCAGGTATATGCACCACCAAGCTTCATCTGCCGAAACAAGCTGCTCCAGACGAGACCGCAGGAGTCTGTCCGCAGGCGCAAGATCGCCGGGCCAGCGCTCAGAGAGAATCAATGCAAGCAGGGCCCTGTCACCATGAGAGAGGCTGTTGGCACAGGCAAGGATGCCTGTTGTGGTACTGTATAGCCCAGCTGCAGGACGGGATTCTCTCGGAACGATAGCGTGAGCGAACAACAAGTTGCTCAGTGCGCTTAGTAAACTAGGCGAGAAGGACACCGGGACCCGTCGGGATCGTATCGGGGAGGTTGTATTAGGTAGAGATGCCTTGAGGAGGTCACAAATGGAATCTGCCGAAGTTGTTCCATACGGCATGGTAACAACAAGAAGAGGATCTTGCCTGCGTATGTTTGCCTGTAGTCTTTCAAACAGGAAGCCTTCGCGCACACCACCCTGACAGAACCGAATGGCTTTGATGGCCGGGAGACACTCCACGAGGACATTCACCAAAAGGGCAACAGCTGGGACCTGCGAGGCTCTCCGCTTAGAGACACGAAATAGCTTCTTCTCTTTGGTATCGGCAGCTGTTTTCATAACATTTGAGGTATTCCGGAAATCATCAGGAGTAGCTTTGAATCCATTTATGATAGGTATTGGATATGGACTCAGTCTAGATTGGCTCATGAGCAAGTAGCCCCAGCCTCGAAAACCTCCGCCGGATAAATAGAGATCAAAACCCCCGTTCTCTTTTGCTCCTCTTTCAAGGCTGGCCGGCACGTCTAAAGAAGGATAAGCATTGTGAAGATTTGCCTTGATTTCCGCTCGTAATTCTTCCACGGCCTTTTCCCCTTTTTCCTGGGCAGCTTGAAGCCTTCTGGTAAGCGCAGCAGCGCCATATGGAAAACTGATGGCGCCCCGAGGACTGGTCTCGACAACGCCATCACACGCAACTATCCACGTAAGCTGCGTGCTGCCACCTCCAAGGTCCATCACCAAGCCCTTGACCGAAGAGAAGCTGCTGGCCACACCCAGAGCGCCTATACGGCCCTCATCTTCCTTGGACAGCAAATTCACGTCCAATCCAACCCGGCTTTGGATCGCTCCGATGAAATCGGCCGCATTCAAGGCCGTCCTAGTTGCTTCTGTGGCCAGCACATGGATGTTTTGTGCAGGGACGTCAAAATCGGCACATGTAGTCTTGAACCGTAACAGCCTCGATATGATCTGGTCGATGACAGTAACTGCAATCGGCTGTCGTTGACCGTCAACTATACCAGGAGCGGCAGGAGGGAATTGGGCGTCATATAACGAGATTCCCGCACGATCTTGGAAAAGGGTGGGCAGAATCCGCGTCGTGGGCGGAGAAAGGTCCGTTATTGAGAAGCGAATGCCATTGCTTCAGAACCATCGTCATTCTATCGTTAGCTGTTGAGGAGGAAAATTGGTTCGCTGCTCTTTCAGAAAGAACCCACCTTCCCATGTCCACGACAGCGAACAGGTTCTCTGCGTGCGCGGCGGGTAGAGAGACCATTATGACCACTGCTGCGCAGCTGGGCAAGTCACAACAGGTGAAACTCCCTCATATGACTCTCCGATATGTTTAATCTATTCATTGACAGCAGCTTGTTGAGCATAGAATCACTGCTATATTTCTCAAGGTTGTTTGTTTTCTGACCATTGATCATTGACTTAGCCGGCCGATGACGCATGCGGGGAAGACGCCCGAACCTCTTTCGCCTTCACTGATAGCTTGTATGAGACTATATGTATCGAGTTGTCAAGGATTACTTTGTCTATATAATTTTAAATATCCGAAGAAGTACTAACGCATTTATTATACAGTGTATTTGGCAAATCATCATACAGTCATATGCATACATGCATTTGACCAGAGACAACAGCGCCGAACAGACGCCTCCGGAACTTACAGATATACAATTTACACCAATGAGGCAAACAATTGAAGTGGTGAAGCAAATTGTCAAATAAATGAAGCTCAGTATGGCACAAGGTCGATTATATTTGATTCCTTGACTAATTAGGAGGTAATCACAGGAAGAAAGGGCTATAAAGTGACTCACTTATACTATGACTGTTCTCATTTTTAACATTCTTATGATGACGCGAACTAAATCTCTTCAGTACGATATTATCGAGATGATGAGATGCATCATAAAGAAATTCCATATAATGGTCAAAAGCGTTACCTGCTGTATGCCCAATAAAATACATAAAATACATTAGTTCTCTAAGACCTTCTCTAAAAGCTATATAAAATGCAATCTTATAAGAACTTACAATCAATAAGAAGAGCTAAGAGCTTAATAACTAGAAGAATCAATCAATATACAGATCTAGTCAACAAGGACTAACCGGCGAATATCGTGCTTTTCTCAAACTTCTATTGAACATCCATACTCATGTTTAGGCTAGGTAATACCCACTTGACCATCCACTCGGATTCCAGGACTTGTTCTGCGGCTGGTCGCTCTCCTGGTCGGATTACCAACATCCTACGCATCAGGTCAAGTATGGCGGTCGTTTCCTCGGCGTCAAACTCGTTCACTCGAGTGCTCTCACGTCGATATTCTCGCACCCCTTCTTCGAATGCTTTGTCGATCCGAGGCCATATATACCGGCCTTCCTTTGGGTACCCATACCCATCAAAATATTGGTCCCGTTGTTCCCATGCGTGCCACCAACTTGATGGTATAGATCCAAGGATATCATTTTGTTGAGATAGCAGCTCATCTGCAGTAGTAAACTCGCTGCTGATAATTGCCTTCATACCAAGAATCTCCTATATCGCGATAGCTAGACTCCAAATGTCCGCTGAAAATGAGAGCGGTATTTGCGGTTCAAATCGCGCTTCCGGAGGTCGCATAGCCAATGGAGTGTGGCAGTCTTTCCCTAGACGACAATCCATTGAGGTAAATGTCTCGCCAAAGTCACTGAGGAGTACATTTGTGTCAGATAAAGTAAATTCTTCTGCATCTTTCCGTAGATAGAGTGGTATCACAGCCTTTGCCGGAACATTAGATGGAAATGGCGTATGACTGCATTCCGTAATAGTTACTGTCTCTGGCTCACCATACTTTTCATATAATTGTTTCACTGTAAGCTGATCAAAGTTTGAAGGAAGTTTAACTAAAATGTTGCGAAGATGCACATCTACATAATCCGTCCTATTAGTCAAGGCTATAGAGTGTAAAATTATATGGCAGTATATCAACTAACCTCCATGGATATAGCCTTGAGAATGTATATATGCAATGGCTAATGTGAGGCGGCCACATAAAGCCCGCGCGACTTCGAGAGGGAAAAGGCGGCTGAAAGATACTTCTTTGAGATTACAAAGTGCCGGTGCCATTGTATAGCAGATGTGTGTTCCATTAGGACCTCGCACCTTGAATGCATCTAGGAGGAGCGGTATTGATTTTATTCCTGGATGTGTAGAGGAAGATGAAAGAGCTTTAAGAGTGTAGCTCTCAGATGGAGGGGCATCTGCTATACACACTTTCAATGCAACATACCGATCTAAGTGAGTATCTCGAGCGAGCCAAACGGTCGAATATCCTCCAAAACCTAGCTTATCCACAATGCGGTAACGCCCGTGAAGTTCATCGCCAAGCATTATAGGATGATAACCACCTAGCCGATACTTATCGAGAGACTCTGCACCATCGATCCAGTTATACTCTTGTTTATCACTAGATATTGCTGCTGGTAGACTAGTTGAAATAGAGCTAGGTTGCTTGAAGTGTCCGAGCTCGCATCTCAAAGGGTGACCAATGGAGCTCGGGCGTGGCAACGGGCTGGAAACACATTGGGGCACTGGCGTCAAGCTAAAACGGATAAAAGGATATGCAAGCACCTTTTCTGATGCAATGCATCATGAGAAGTGAATTGAAAGGAGAATATGGCTGCAATCACCGCAGGTGGTCGGAATATTCTCTTCATTGGACCGGATCGCTACTTTAACCCAGCTAGAGGAATCCCTGACACTGGGCAATATACCGAATCCGCTACAGCGCACGGGAGCCGACATCCACCTATGTTTACTATATAAATGGGCCGAACCCCTACGATCCTTTTTCTTTCCTCATGTTCAAACCTGCTCAGATAACTGTACTTACATGGGATCAGTATGGCGGGGCCTGGCCCGTGACATCTACGCCTGAGGCTCCAGGCTCATAGCCTTTTAGATATATAAAGCTCAATATAGCTTGAGATTTTTTTCACTCAATACTTAGACTAACTAGGTAGGGAGATGGAGGAGGAAAGGTTCCCTTTGTCAACCGAGAGATCTTTGTGTGTATGACGGTGCCTATACAGGTCACTGTTCATTATGTGCCCAAATACTGACATCTCAGTGCTGACCAAGTCAATGCCTTGGGCGGCTTTCGAGTCCTCCAGAACCCATTATTGTGATTTATACTGGTCAGCTGCATAGGATTGAATGTTCTTTCACCAATATGCTGTCTCAAAAAAAGAAAAAAAGAGAAAAGAAAAAAATATGACCCGACAAATCTAGTCTAGAGCTCCTCAATGTCAAACCAACCGTGCTCTTTGTCTTTTCTAGCCGACCAGAAGCTAGCCAGATTACCAACAGATCTCCGATTGAATGCTCGTAGGGAGGAGCTACATGTATCATGCCGGGACCTTCCTGCCTCCCAGCTCAGATGCACACATGGTCTCAGAACCCGGTGGACAGCCTCAGTCATCTTTCCGGGGTCGGTGACGATCAATCTCAACGCTGAGTTCTGTCTGACTGCTTCGGCCAGCATACTAGTAAGCATCTCCATCTTCGCAGCCCATGTGTCGGGACAGCCGCTGAAGGAAAACGATGGGTAGTCGAGTATAATCCACAAATCACCAATAACACCATTCAGCTGTTTCTGTTCAGGCGATAGTATGCTTGCCAGCAGCTTCAACGCAAACGCAAATTCGTCACAGCATATCCCGTAATCGAACCCTTTCACGGGGAAGAACTGCCACTTTTGCAGCTGAACAATCAGACTCTTCACCACCGCATCCGGCCCGTCATGAAACGGATTACGGAAGTACCGTGAGCAAAATGCCCATATGATAGGCTCTTTCTCCGTCTCGTCTTCGTGCGGGGCGCTGCGGAGGATTAGTTGCTGAACGGTGGCAGTTAGTGGTGCTAGGTCTGACGGGTTGGCTACGTTTCCCGAGACGAGGACGATACGACTAGCAGCATCATCGCTGCTGTGTGCTTTCATGATTGATATCAGTGAGCGGTTGAGTTGCTCGGCCTGGTGGCTCCAGCCGGGATTGTTGCAGGAAAGGGTGAAGAGGTCAAATGTGTGTCTAGACGAGGCTTCTTCAGAAGAGATCCGTAGTCGACGTTTGATGCAGTGTTGGAGCAGGTCTGCATCCTCAGCAGTCGGACCGTCCATGGCACTCTCAAAGTTACTCTGGTAACATCAGTGTGATATTGAAGGACCGCAGTGTATACGAAACACGCATATGCATGTGGTCTGTTTGCTTGGTTTTCAAAAGTATACGAAAGGAAACGTAGGAGAGCAACGATTGAAGAAACTGAGAAAACACGCTTGTCTGCCATCTCTCGCCGCATTTATAAGTGAACAAAAAACTGCTTTGTAGCAGTCTATGCTACAGCCAGAGTTCTTTCACACAATGCCATTATCTGGTCTTTTCAGGCAACATCGATGTCTCAAAGACAAGGCATCCGTGCGCAAGACAATGAAACAAATACAATGGTCAAAAGGAAAGAGAGATAGACAGTCACTCCGTTTCATTATCAGTCATTTTGATCCAGAACTTCCTAATTCCACTTGCGTTAGAAGCTGCTACGAAGGGAGAGACATAGGGAGAGATTGAAAGTGCTCATGCTTTATGGGTTGTTCGGTGAAGAAGTCATGTCCCATATTCTCGATACCAGGCAGGCCCGGGCAGGATTCGAGAACCATCTGTCTATCCTGAAGGACCAACTTGCCTTTCAGGTTGCCATCACTTTTCTTTGACCTGTATCAGGGGCTGGCCACCCCCACCGCCAATATCAACAAGTAGCGGGCGCAACAGCATTTTGAGAAGATTTTACGTATCTAGGTATTGAGTGACTGATCCGTGATACCTATATGGACTGGATAGCTACAAATCAGGTTTCTGCCATATTGTCAAGCGCAAACATGTATGGTAGAGCAAAAGACATCAATCTCCAGAGCAATACAGTAAGTTTCAAGAGCAATATTAGAAAGCAAGCGAGTAAGGTTACCTCACTCGAATGTAACGCCCCAACAATCAAACTCCAAACCCATCATCAAAAGGATGGGCTTTGTATATGCTCAGCAAGAATATACTTGCAGTTTAACCCATTCCCCAGTCAGCGCTTAAGTGCCGGGCCCGTCCAGCCGGGTCCTTGCGTTCGCCGGTTTGCCCAATGAGAAGCGAGCCCGCCACATCTACATTATATAGTGGTTCACTTTCGCTGTAACCACAACATGCTATCTGGCCCTGCATGTATGACATCAAGTCGATCGGCCAACCGGTTGATACCAGTCTGCTCTGCACCGAAATAAAGGCACATATGCTAGTGGGTTTCAATTCGCCTTTGGAGAATTCATTAGGATCTAAAAAGAGAATAGCAGATTGATTGGTATAGTGCGCGCCTGCAAATGGACAGAATTGAGAAGAATTACACGAAACAGCACACCAGCCTCGAGCACGCTGGAGAACCAGAAAATCAATGCAAAGGTTGACCCTGTTGAAGCAATCATTCAGTCGAGACGTCTTCTGGCCGTTGTCCATACACGACGTGACTGCCCCAATCGAAATCAGTAAACGGCCCTAAACAGGCAAACGAAGCTGTACCGCTGCCATTTCACTTACACCGTGATGGACATTCTGTTCTGAACGTCGTTGAACTCCTGTCGCACTCTAGCCAGCAGTTCACGCACCTCGGTAGGACTCTAGCCTAGGAACCGAGTATACAGAGCCAGACTGTAGCCCTCCACGCCTTGGTTCATCGCCAACCCACGGATGCGGCCAATGTCGTTCATCCGGGTGTCCTCGTGCCAGGTACTCAGCGGGAACTCTTGTAAACAAAAACACCATCAGATTCAATTCAAGCAAACGAACACCACAACCGGAACATACCTCAAACACCTGATCATGAACGTTGACAAACCCGGCATCCATCATGTGCCGCGCTTGTTCTCCTGCCACGTTCAGCCGACTGCCACTCAGGATACTCGCTTCGTCTAGCTTCTCGAGGAAAAGCTCCGTCCATTTGGGGCATGTGCCATCCTCACGCTGGGACCATGCCTCGTTCTCCTGCATCTCGAGCCAGCCGCCCGGGTGCAGATTGTCGTAAGCCTGTCTGTGAAACCTGGTCCAGTCGCGAAAGCCCCCGCAGAGGGTACGGGTGGGGATGTAGTCAAATTGCGTATTGAATACCCAGTCATCTTCGGCGTCGTCGATCTCGAAACTGAGATTCGAGGGAACCCTATCCGCTATAAGCACGTCTTCAAGTTGCTTTTCCAAGTATCAGATGCATACCTGAGCGGTTGGATCGGACTGAGATCCGTGCCGATAACTTGAGTCGACGGGTATTTCCTGATGGCCAGGATTAGACTCAGGGTTGACTAGTTATGAAGGCATGGCTCACTCGGCGAAATCAATGGCCCAGTCGCCTCGCCCAGTTCCAATATCCAGTGCCGCGCCTGGGTTATCTAGCGGGGCCAGATGGAGCCGGCCCTCTAGAATGAGTTCGTAGCAAAGATGCACCTTTGGCAGTCAGTCAATAGAGTGCTCTGCTGTACAAACCCAGTCGGAAACCTACCAGAATAAGCTTGTTTTGCTCTTGAACATCGTTTGGCTAGTCTCCATCAGCCAGCAGCACTTTCTCTCCGGTCAACAAAGTCTAACCATAATGTATCTGCCTTCATGATATGCGTGGTATCGGCGGCCATTCTGTGCGACATAAATTCACAAACTGGCTATCCTTCGAGAGAAGGGAAACAGCAATACCTCAAAATGATAATCTAAGACACTCGATGAAAACCAGTTTGTCGAGACATGACTATTCGCGGCCTGTCAGTCGCAAAATCCACCAAGCGTCTCTGTTTTCCCTCCCCCATACCGAACAGATACATATACACTGCCCATTATAATTGTTAAATCGCTCTCGGTCTCTGAGGGCGTCCCGCCAGACACCTGACATTCGGTTGGAGCAATGCTAGTCGATCGGCTCGAGAAGATAGAGGCGACATCCGAACCATCGTGCTCATGCTTATTCTCATGCTCAGCACCGCCATGCAACTCGCGCATCGTCATAACTGCTATCGCTACTTCACGTGGGACCGACTAGCCGAAGAAGCACATTTGTATGAAACGAAAAGGCGAGTGCCAGGGCGATGCGGCAGGCTGTCGGAGAGGAAGGAGGCATCTAAAAGAGGCACAGAAATATAAGAGCCCATAGAGAAGGTCTGGGTACGCGAGAATGAAGCAGGCAATTCTCACGCATCCCAGTATCTACGACGTTATTTGCTGAGGGCCGAGTCATGCGTTCGCACCCTTTGGGCACCGGGCTGTGTGGGGGGTTTGGTGCGCGTTCAGCTCCTCGAACAGAATCGATCGTGCTTTGCTGCACTGTATAACTTCGAGGACGATCTGTTTGAACAAAGTGCAAGAATTTGACCCTTGGACTTGATTTGGTGTTTAACTGAAATGAATTAGATTCAATTAAAATGTTCCAAGTTTAGCCTTGACATGTGATCTTCATGATTAGTATCGCATTTTACCATCATCTTCCACTCGGACATGACTGACCCGGCTCTGGCGATGACGGTGGGCAAACGACTCTTCAGAATCTCATCTAAGCACTAGTAGAATACATACGAAGCAGGAAGAGTGTTTTCCAGCCTTTCATAAAACGATAAAAGACAATAAAGAAATCGAAACTCCGTAACCTATTGGCAACACAAACCGACGCCGCTCCCTCGATCCTACAGCACTAGAAACTAATCAAGACTCTAGGCCATCTCGTCCTCTTCTGGATGGAGCCCAAGCTCGTGATCCGAGGCATGGAAGGCATCTCCGAACGCAGAGTTCTCCAGATCAGGAAGATCCAGGCCGTTCTGGTCGTCGTATGCGGCAAGGGCGTCACCGGCTGAATCCATGTTGGTGAAATTATCGTCAAAGTTACTCGTCTCTATATTGTTTCCAGGTGTTAAGCCTCCACCAGGGGTCTCACCGGCCGCCGGCGCATTGCCTGGAGTAAGCTTGTCTGCTCCGGAAGACGCTTGCCCAGTCCCCTGTTTGTCATTGTCCACGACCACCCAGTCGCCAGTCTCGCCCGCGGCTGTCCCGGACTGTGCCGGTGCATTGGAAGCACCCCCCATCTCAACATCACCGTCTCTTGACTGTCCTGTGACGGCTGTGGAGTCTACGGTAGTTGTGACGGGGTTGTTTCCCGGCGTAGATGTAGATGATGCAACGAATTGGTCTAGCAGACTCGTGTCCATTAGCATGTCGGTATCGGCACCCAGGCCGTCTTCCACTGCTTTTGGTTCAGGCTCGATCCTTTCCAACAGCCCCCCCTTCTCGATGCAAGAGATGTTCGAGTCCAGGGCTATCGTTCGGCCGTAACTCTTCTCCAGGTCTTTGACGACATCGTCCACCTTGCGCTTTGGAACGCGGAGGGAAAAGTCATCGGCTGCGAGCTCATCTTCATTGGATGTATCGATTCGGCCTTCCATTCTCCAAACTTCGGTACCAGTCTCGGAAGGATTGGACCCTGCATCGCGAAGACGGATCTCCGCTTCTTTGAGGGTCGCCAGCTGACTGACCTTGTGCATCCTTCGAGCATGTCGTTTCTTGAGCTTCTCGATCTCTGCCGTCATGGAAGACACTCTCTTTGCAACCCTGTCCGCGAATTCTTCGGCTTTTCCGGGCTCCATCTTACCCTCTTTGAGTGAGGTGGTCTGCTCTTGGTCTTCTTTCGCATGGGCGGCCGTCGTAGGCGCTTCAAAGAAGCTAGCAGTCAGGGAATCCAAGTCGCCTTTACGGCCAATGCCCAAATCAACCGGAACAAGTTGTTTGATATGATAGGGCGATGCGAAGACTTCCTCGAACCATTCGTGGTGTTGCTGATAGCGCATCTTACTGATTTCTCGGGGGGTAAGCATATCCAGCATGTCGCCCGTAGAGACTTCTTCGTCTTCGGCAGCAAACTCAGCTGTGGCAGCAGCGACACTAGCGGCTGATGGCCGATGACCACGGGGTGCCTTGACCGGAGTTGGCCCAGTGTGGACACCAGGCTGCGGGCCATAGTAGGGGCCCTGTGGCGGTTGGCGACCAGGCACTGCGTTTGCATAGTAGGGCTGTGGCTGCGCGAAGCCTTGAGGGCCCATCTGAGGCGGAAAGGTGATCGTGGGCCAGTTGTTCCGGTCATGAAGCATGAACTCTTTGCGCGCAAGGGGGCCCTGGCTCTGGAGGTACCGGCGTTGGGCGAGCGCTGTCTGCACTTGCGGAGATATCTGGATTCGCGAAGCGGGAATATGATCGCCCTGCGCGGCGCGCGAGTAGTGGACAATCCATAACGATGGGTCTGGATTAGGGATGTTTGGATTAGGGACTTTGGGAGGAACGAGGCGATACCGACGGCGAGAATGGGTCGCATGCGTTTCGCGAGGTGGATGGTAGCCACTTCTCTGCACCCACATTTCAACAGTCTGTATTAATCGAAAAGTCAACAGATCAATCATGACTGCACTTCACAAACGAGGAGCAGGGTGCCTACATGGCCACGGGCCTCAAATGTAAACGCCTGTTCGGCATCAGCCCAGATGTATCCGTCGCTAGCAAAAGTCGTTCCCAAATGAGCAAGGGGCTGCCATGTCAGAAGCGTTACTCCATCCTGAGGTGGCGGATCCAGAAACGTCCATGCCATGGGCTGCATTTCTCGAACGACCTTGGGCGCGGCTAATAGATATTCAACGACCGTTTCGGTGGGTAGCGCGGTCATTACTGGATACCGGTACCGCGACACCAGGTGCATGTGCGGCAGCTTCATCATCCTCCAATGTCAGCGATTCGCTAATGGATGAATTCAAATGGCAGTAAAAAGCCGCATGGGAATAGATGCCTACCAACTGCGCTGGAATTCCGCTGGCCGGATCCTGCATCTTGGGCAATCGCGCGCGGTCTGCTCGCAAGCCAGTCGGATCAACAATCAATCGTTACGAGCACAGATCCTAGACGGTGTTCACTTGATGGCGGCGACAAGAACAAGCTGGGAAGCGAAGTAGTGAAACCCAGAAGCTTGCTGGCGTCCAAGCGGCTTAGCTGGTTGTCTGGACGCGACGCGGACTGCAAAGTTCCCGGCCGGAAAAGTCGCACGCTGCGGTACGGCGAGGCACAGCGGCCGAACATGCAGCCCGGTATTATTGCTGCCTTGGTGCCTGAGGCCACAAAACTCAAAACAAGCAATACGAAGTGATGAATCTGTTTAACTTTATGACTAACATCACATCCAGACATAGAAATGGATTTGCGGGGAAGGAACAGACCGAAAGTGTGGCGGTCGGCAAGTGCCGCAGTGCGCTCCTTCCGTTGTCGAGAATTCCGCGTCTGCGTCCATGTCCCTGATGAGAGATGGTTTCTGGGTCACTTCACTTCTTCTCGTCCGTCGTTTCGCGATTCTACGCGTATTATACACTATACACTTGCAAGAAACAGCATAACCATCGCCACGTTGGCGATCGCTATCAGCCTCCTTGTCCGCAGAACTCCGGGACACAACAAGCGCAGTGATCGACATGTCCCAAGACGCCCCAGGGGAAGCTTCCCCAGAACTAGTCTTGACAGACTGCCCACACGGGACGAATAGAATCTCACACCCGAATCGATGTACCACAAGTGACCCACGGTGGAACAAGCTTTCGTTCCTATACGCATTGTATTGCCGAAGACCCAATTTCCGGCACTTGCTTGAGCCTAGTGTTGCGTGGAATTTCGTGCCGTCCGAGCTTGACTGACTCGATGCATTTCGTTCAAATATGTGCCTTCCCCCACAGAATCGGCATGCTCTTCAGAGTACACCAAAAAACCCTGTGCCAGCACAGCAGAGTTGCGGTCAACTCAATCCATTCTGTCCTCTAGCGGGTTTGCCGTCAAGTGTTTATGAAACAATTGCCGGTGTGATATTGCAGTAACGCTATCGACTTTTCATTCCATCCCATCTCGCGTCCGGGCGGGGAATAATTACACTAAACATGGCCAATTCCGCGGAGAAGGACATTACCCAGGTCCCATCGCAAGGGACTGTGACAAAGCCAGATGATGTTCGCGTTGAGGACGATGTAGACACGGAAGCTGCTACCGTTCCCGCAGCACTCAATTTACCCCCAATTGACCCGATCGTCGAGAAACGCGTGGTTCGCAAGCTCGATAAACGGGTGCCTGTCGTCACCGGTTTCCTATGTATGTGTGAAAACGATGCATGTTATTGAAAGAGGAAATAATTAACACAATGCACCAAGACTTGCTGGCGTTCTTAGATCGCAGTAATATCGGGTATGATTACTTTCTATCTAGCCTTTTACTTCGCAGATGCGACTAACGCAAAGCAGAAATGCAAAAATTGCCGGAATGGAAACGGATTTGTCACTGGACGGCGCTTCTTATGCGTGGCTGCTGACCATCTTCTATATTTCCTATACGTTGTTTGAATTTCAGGCTTTGATGTGGAAACTAATCCCACCACATCGATGGGCTGCTTTCACCGTCGCGCTTTGGTACGTCTCTCATGGGGCGTTGCGCTATGCGATACTAATGTCTTGTAAAGGGGACTCGCAGCAACTTGCCAAGCAGCAACCCAGAATTGGAGTGGTATGATGGCTCTCCGCTTCATCTTGGGCGCGGCGGAAGCAGGATTTGGACCCGGTGTGCCCTATCTCATGTCCTTCTTTTACCGTCGCAGCGAGCTCGGTCTTCGCTGTGGTCTTTTCCTTTCCGCTGCGCCTCTGGCCAATACCTTTGCTGGTGCTTTGGCATATGGAATCACTTCGGGACATCCCAAGTTGGCAAGCTGGCGCTTGCTATTTCTGGTCGAGGGCATTCCCAGCCTTCTCGCCGTCCCGCTCGCGTGGTTCGGCCTCCCTGACTCTCCAGCCCATGCACGTTTTTTGACCAAAGAAGAAAAGGAGGTTGCCAGGGCTAGGGGCCTGAGACGAAGCGGCGAAGAAGTACAGAGTGGCGGGATCGTCTGGAAGGACGTGGGCGCGACATTGCTTGATGCGAAGCCATGGTTTACTGCGGTAAGTAAAGACCCAGAGATACGAAGTTGGTCGCGACGGTCAACTGACTCGGCCGCAGCTCATGTACTTTAGCTGCAATGTCAGTTTTTCGTCTCTACCGGTTTTCTTGCCCACCATTCTCAAAGAGATGGGCTTCACGGCAATCAACGCGCAGGGACTGACAGCGCCACCTTTCTTCTTGTCCTTCCTGGTCACCATCTCCACCACGTGGATTGCTGATAGGTGGCAACAGCGAGGCTTGATGATCACCGCCTTGTCGTTGATTGGAGCGGTAGGTTACGTTATCATCGCTGCATGTTCCGCTGTCGGGGTGCGGTATTTTGGAGTTTTTCTTGCCGCCAGTGGCGTGTTTCCAGCGATTGGCAATATTCTGCCTTGGGTTCTAAGTGAGTCTGCAGCGAACTGTTTCCAAGCCGTGTTACTATACTGACAACACGTGTTTTCCAGACAACCAAGGCTCCGATACGCGACGAGGCGTGGCAATGGTCATGCTCAATGTCATCGGCCAGTGTGGACCGTTCTTAGGCACCAATGTGTTCCCCGACCGAGATGCGCCTACGTATGCGCGGGGACTGTGGATCTGTGCTGCATTTATGTTCTTCAACGCATTGCTTGCCATAAGTCTGCGGACCCTGCTCGCGTGGGAGAACAAGCAACTGGACAAGAAGTACGGAACGGCAGAAGAGCGCCGAGCAGCGAAGCAGGGCACGGGAGAGTCCGAATTCACTGCAGCAGAAGAGAATTACGGCGCAGACTATCGATATGTGCTTTGAGGCACTTTCATGCAGTTTCTGTGATTCGCCGCGTTCATGTAGACTGGGGTCGAATTCGGGGACAAGGCGGCTGGCAATTGTTAGAAACGTGGGCAGCCTGCGATTCTACACCGTCGTCTCAGAGATGAATAATCACGTTAATATTCAATTGGCCATGGGGCTTTCCAGTACAGGCAGAATAGTAATCAGTATATACACGAAGAGAGACTTTTAAGAAAAATCAAGCAAATTCAGTTAGTTCACAACCAAATCAGCCGGCCCCATTGTTCCAACCAAACAACCTGTTTTCAGGGAGTGATGAAAAATCAAGCTCTGGTTACCAGCCACTCATTACCTGTGCCACAGCTGACAGGTTGAGGCGCAGTCGCTTCTTATTTCCAGATGGTCGGGGTAGCAGAGACCATGGATCTAGCGTCAAAATTTAAAAAGAGAGTTAGAAAAAAAAAAGTTATTGGCAAACCGCTTCGAACGGGCAGTTCATGGGGATTACACCGACATATCTGGCTAACTAAACTGCATTCTAGCGAGGATTTTGTTGGTTTTTTTGTCGCCATGATAGTGTACTGGATAATAATAAATGGACTAGGGCAAAACCGGCTACGGACGCTAAACTGGGTATTCTCCCATGAAGTAGAGAACACTTAATTTTGACGCGGCTGAAAATGACACACGATGGCCAATCAACTACAGTCTACCTGATAAGACACTTTTCACGGTGATATGAATTAGGATCAGTATTGAAATCTAGCATGTCAAAAAGCCCGGAGATAATAGCAACAATGTGACACAAACGGTGATCCCAAGTGGATTACATGCAGCACAACAGGAAAGTAAATCACTATAAAGATGTTAACACCTCATCAAAAGATATTTATATAAAAACATAATACAAGAGATCCTGCAGGATGCTTGGCTAGAACTCCGTACCTACATATATCGATCTTTCGTGGAGAGGTCATGCGCATAAGAACAGGCATCAACAACCCCCCACACGTGGGAGTATCACCATACGGCATCACCATCCCCGATTGATACAAAAGACCCTCGTACTCTGTACGTACATGAATAAATTCCTGGTTGCTTACTACTTCATCAGACCAAAAATCCCAGAAACGACTTCAGTCTCAGATCAAAAAGGAAACTCGTCCTATCAGAGGGTTTGGCGCCACAGTGTGGCTGTTCTGCTGTCAGCCCGCCGCCACACACGCGGGGGCTGTAAAAGAGGTACAGGAAATAACGCCTGATTAGCCCGATTAGGAAATGCGGCAGACTGACCTGTCCTGGCCCGGCGGCTAGAGGCACATGCAGGTTTGTCTAGATTGCTGCATGACATAGACTACAGCTAGAAGGTTCATGTACGCTGATTCTGCATCTCGTTAATATATAAGCTTCATCCCGCATGCCCGCTTCTATGTGTGTACAGTTTCGAGGATCATTAAATCTCTTCATATTTGTCTTGCCTTGCCCTAAAGCCCGAGTCAGCCTAGAAGTGAGCCAGGCTGATTTATATTGGACGCACCACACCTGATCTTCTTCCCTCCTGAGTGTTACAATTCGATCACCACAAAGGAGCCGAAAGAGCATTTAAGAAAAGCCAGCAAGTGGGAAAAAAGAAGGGGGGAACTACAAGGGATGTGCTTCTTCTGGAGCGACGACGACGCATGCTACGAGCCCATCCAAGTCATCGAGCGCCGTCATGTGCGAGTATACCAGACCATTCCGCAAACAAGATCCTCGTGCGGTCCGTCGCTGCCCAGTTACTATCTCTACACTCGGCCGTCGTCTCCGCAAACATCATACACCACCGTGACCAGAACGCACACGCAGCGTCGCTCGCATCGGCTTATACCTGTGAGAGACACGGTATACTACCAGGCACGTCGGTCGCTGGAGCCGGAGAGAAATCGTCTGTCCGTGCCGACGTATGTGGAATATGGAGGAGCGAGAAGTCACAGTGGAGGTGTGAGGATAATTGAGCGGAGTGGGCGCGAATAGCCCGGTCGTTCGTTCTCTTTCTTTCTGATTTCTTTATCAAATTCTATGCTTGCAATATACCTTGGAAATTTCGGTGTTTTTCAGGCTTGTCGTTCGCTTTTCAGTTCCCTATGTCCGTTATGATGTTCATTGTTGGATGAGTGGGTTGGAGCTGGGAGTTAGCTATATTCTGGGATTAAACTTTTTGATGTGATGCTGTATACTATATTTACTGTTTTCGCTTATCTGAAGACGTCTCAATACAGTCAATATGCTTTTGTTTACAGTAAAGGACCCAACTCCACCATGGACGTTTCGATAATGCGATGAGCCGCATGTGGATGGTGACGTCACCCCACAGCAGCCCGTCGCCCCCCCCACGTTCCAAGAGTGATTAAGCTCTCTCGCCGACCCTCTGCAGATCATCGTCAGCTCCAGCAAATCTACTACGTATCGTATGCTATATCCAACAACAACGACATTGCCAGCAATTTCAGGAAACAAAATGCATGAGTTTGGAATTCTCCAAAATCTGTCTCTGCGCTGACCTGTCTGTTTCTCTGCAGGAATCGCTCACTCTCGATACGCACCGGCAAGAAAGATGGCAGGCAGAATAGCGGCGGAAACCGCCATCGGTTCTCGATGACGACACTCCGGGGTCTCCAGCAGCCCGAGATGAGCAAGAAGCTGTACAAGATCATCAAGAGCGAGAACAACGTCATTGGTGCCTACGAGTCCGCAGGCCGCGAGAGAATCTCGATCGCCTCGCAGCTGTCCGACTGGGGTGAGGCCACCGGCGACGACGGGCTGTCTGAAGTTTCAGATAAGCTCGGTGTCTTGCTGGCGGAGATTGGAGAGCAGGAGGATCTCTTCGCGCAGAATTTGGAAGACTACCGCGGTCTGCTCAAGCAGATTCGCAACACAGAAAGTGCAGTGCAGCCCGCGAGAGACCAGCGGAATAAGATCGCAGATGAGATACAGAAATTGAAGTACAAGGACCCGACCAGCACCAAAATCGTCACCCTGGAGCAGGAGCTGGTGCGCTCCGAGGCCCAGAGTCTGGTGGCAGAGGCGCAACTGTCGAATATCGTGAGTATCATCAACATTTCGTGTGAGCGGTTCTGCGCAGGTGTCCGATGCTAATTGTGTCCAGACTCGACAAAAGCTGAAAGAAGCATTCGACATTCATCTGGCCGCAGTAATTGAGCGGTCCGAGAAACAACTGCTTCTGGCTCAGCATGCGCGCCGACTGGTGAAACTGATTGACGATACTCCGATCGTGCCGGGCGACCAGAGAAAACCTTTCGAGCACGGAGACACCCTGCGAGAGGTACTAGATGATGCCGAGAGAGACTTGCGGGCTTGGGAGCCCACAGTGCAGCCCATCCCAACCCATGCAGGCGAGATGGGCAACGACTTGGTGCCCAAAGCAGAAGCCACCCAGACATCAGCGCCAGGCGGTGAATCTGCCGATGAAGCGCCTGTCGCTTCGGGAGCTCTCCCAGCAAAGTCATCTAAAGAGGCTATAGCAGATGATGCGGATGAACCAACCAGAGTAGCGACGTCGTAGGTGAAATACACATCATCTTTTTGTTTTTCTGTAATTTTGTTTGCGCATCAATTTTGTCCTTTGGTGGGAGCAAAGGCTGGCAGAGATTGGAGCTGATCGGCACATGTATAACAGCGAACGTCGTGTTCAATCTCTGTGTCTTATAATTTCTCCATCTGTACTTTAGTTACCAAGAAATCCTGATTATCACGAAAAACCAACAGTGGATGAAAAGAAGCTGCGTATTGTGGTTATGTGGTTATCGTTGAAAGTTAACCAATGTATTATATAATCACATCACGTGCCGTCAGGCGCCAGCTGTGACGCGAAGCTTCGGAGCTGCAAGCTCCCAGCAACGCCGCATTGCCCTACTGTCTGTCTCCATCATTTAACTTCTTATTTCGATCTCATTAGAAGTGTACTATATTTTCTCATTGGCCTTTTGAGTTCTCTTTCACTTACCGCCATCATCCAGTCAATCGTCTGTCCGTGAGTTCAGGATGGATACGTTAGTCGCTAAATATTCCGGTGCGGCGCATCGGGATGAGCTGTATTCAGAGGAAGAACAGCGCGATCTCACAGAATGCCTTCCTCCGCTGTCCCTTAAGTTCGATCTTCCGCCGGTCTCAAAGGTGCGTGCTGTGATAATGCCCCACAGCTGTCTCAGGCTGGTTTGGGGATATCTGTGTCCTGGGTTCTTATCAAGAACTGTTGATGCTGACCCTTGGCCTCTCTTTCTCTCTCTCTAGCCATCCTCCTGGCTCCGTACCATGACCGATGACCACTCGAACCCTAGTGCACCTATCAAACTGGCCCACGGAACAACGACTCTTGCGTTCAGATTTCAGCACGGCATCGTATGTAGCAGTTGCATTGAGTTTCTTAGCTACCAAATCCCCAGTCTGATTGTTATGAATAGATTGTTGCGACAGATTCCAGAGCCACGGCAGGTAACTGGATTGCCAGTCAGACAGTTAAAAAGGTCATTCCGGTGTCGCGGTTGAATTTGGCTACGGACAAGACAGACGGCACTCCCGTGCCGGGCTTGCTGGGTACCATGGCCGGTACTGCTGCTGTACGTTTTATCCACGAGCTTTTTACCTGCTATGACTAATTCGGCTGTTGCTAGGATTGTCAATACTGGTTGAGATACTTGGGCGAGCAATGCACACTCCACGGTAGGGTTCTGCAGTTTTTTAATAGAAATAAGAGTAGGGGGAGACAGTTTCTGATGGCGTACAGAACTCCGACATAAGCGCCGTATCACAGTCGCTGCTGCATCGAAGATTCTCGCCAACCTCACATACTCGTACAAATCGATGGGACTAGGCATGGGTACCATGTTAGCCGGAGTACGATTACCCCAAGTCTCATCTTCGATATACAAACAAAGGGTAAAACGCTGACATATGGACTCTTCCAAAACAAATAGATGACTCCCCAAGAAGGACCAGCACTGTACTACATCGACTCCGACGGAACTCGTCTGCAGGGCAACCTTTTCTGCGTCGGATCCGGTCAGACATTCGCGTACGGAGTCCTGGACGCCGAATACCGGTACGACCTCAGTGAGGCCGAAGCTCTGGAACTCGGAAAGCGCAGTATTCTGGCCGCCACGCACCGTGATGCGTACTCCGGTGGTTATATTAATTTGTATCATGTCAAGGAGGAAGGATGGGTGCACCATGGCTTCAACGACACGGATCCGATCTTCTGGGACACCAAGTTGAATAAGGGAGAATTCTCAAACGTTACGGCTGAGGTATAGGTTAAAGTTATCATGCATGCGACAAGTGAGGCGAAGGGAGGAAACTACTCTAATTTCCAGAGAATGAACTTCTTACACATGTGGACTGTTTTTTCCTCACACTAGTCTTGACATATCGATTGTAGAATTGACATACCTTGAAATTTCAAGTGAGGTGTTTACGTAGGTGATTGTAGAGAAAACAACGAAAGCGATGGATTTCTATCCTAAATCTGAAATTACTTTCAATAGCATACAAGAACACAGAATAGGTTTTTAAACTTTCACGAACAAAAGAGGCAACACCTTGCTATATGCAGATATACAGACCAACCACGAAACAATGAAACATGTTCTATGGATAGGAGAAAGAATATAGAGGGACTTTTTATGTCATCACGCAGAACTCATGAGAAACTAAAAGGTTAATGGTCAATCTTGAATTTCAACCGGATACCCATGGCAGCCAACTCTGCGTCGAGATATCTCAGTACACCGGGTACGACGACGACAGTAACAGAGTCACCTCCAACGAAGCGCTTACCCTCGCCATCTTCCCAAACATCGGCGCGAGAGTCGTCAAAGACTGCTTCGCGCGCACAGCGGCGACAGCGTACGAATCCGTTTGTGCCGCCAAGGGCACCGACACCACTGACCGAAGTGGACTGGTTGGGCGCGACTTGTTGAGCGGCAGCGAGAGCGCCCTCGTTCGCGACGGATTTGCCGGTGTAGTTGTTGCGGCCTCCGAGCGAAGAGACGGCGACTTGGGTAGAGAGGAACGATCCGCAGTCGCGACAGATCCACGCGCGGTGCGAGTCGGAGCAGTTCATCAGGCGGTCCTGCAACAGGAACGCGCAGCCGTGAGCAAGTAGAGAGTCTCGTTCCATTTCTCCCACTCGGATACCTCCACCCTTGGCTCGACCTTTGATGGGTTGTCCAGTCACGCTGTTGACCGGACCAGTGGTACGCACTTGGAACTTGTCGTTCACCATGTGACGCAGGCGCTGGTAGTGGACAACACCGAGAAAGATATCGGCCGCAAATTCCTTGCCAGTGATACCGCTGTACATCGGCTCATTTCCGTGATAGTTGTAACCGGCTTTGCGAAGTTGGTGGCCGAAATAGTCGGCTGCCGTATGCTCTTCACTAAATTGGAACGGCGTGCAGTCTTGAGGGTGGCCGTGAAGAGCACCCGCTTTGCCAGCCATAGACTCAATAATCTGTGCGATAGTCATACCTAAAATCAATTGTCAACAAGAGCGTGTCTAAGATTCGAAAGAGGGGAAACATACGAGACGGGAAGGCGTGAGGGTTGATGATCAAGTCTGGTTGTATACCGCTTTCGGAAAATGGCATATCAATCTGCGGCCATAATTGCGAACAAACGCCCTTTTGGCCGTGACGCGAAGAAAACTTGTCGCCAATAATGGGCCGACGAGGGATCCGATACTTGACACTGATCGCTTGGAGAGGCTCATTGCCGTTTTCGTTACCAACAAGGCGAATAGTATCAATGTATCCGTTCTCTGAATCTTTGTATTTGAGGAAATGCGTTATCCCATCCACATTGACATAGCTATCGGTAGCAGGATCATAGCGAACCGTATGCCAGGCCGCTATTAGAGTTCCTTCTTGGACCTTGACGCCAACATGAGGCAAGCCATCTTCATCCAGGGAGTTGCGCCATTCTGCCTTGATTTCCGATCCCGGGGCGAAACCAAAAAGTTTGGTGATTTCGCGCTTCGACTTGGCCCGCCGCGATTCCTTGTCGTCCAAGTTGTAAAACTTGGTTTTGTAGATAGTTCCGTTACCAAACCCGCGCTCATGTGACGATTTGTTGATGATCATGGCGTCGTCCATATCATAGCCGGTATACGAGATAATGGCAACAACAGCGTTGGTGCCGTTGGGAAAGTTATCCAGCCCATACGCGTTATACAACGGCGGTCGAACGATCGGAGTCTGACCACATTGTAATCGGTACAGCTTGTTGTCGGTACGGTAAGCAAAGGACGTGCCGGGGGTTCCCATGGTCTGTTTGCTCATTTGGCACTGGTACATGTTACGGGGAGACTGGTTATTATCTGAGAATGGCGTCATGTTTGCCAGAATGGACAGGATGTTGGTCGGCGTGAATTCAATATGAGTGGAAACGCCAGATCGGATATCGGATTCCAAACAAGCAATCTCCATAAAAGGCTGCTCAAACGGACCAACATAATCGAGTGTGTCAAGCGGCAAGTACTTGACAGGTCGATACATCCGGGCACACTGCGAAAACATGTAGATGCCTGGATATTGACCGCCGTTGGAATTGGGCACATAACCGATCTCAAGCTCTCTGGGAACACCGTGTGTGCCCTCCACTTTCCAGAATCTCAGGGTGTCGTGGATCATCTTTGCCTGCTTAGGCGAGCAGTAACCGACAATGCGGCCATTGAGCTGGACCGTCACCGACTCGGTTACATCCGCCGAGGCATCTGAGCGAATACCCAATTCAGCAAGAATACGGGGTATCTGGGATATGTCGGCATCCTTGGTGGCAACCAAGCATTTATGTGCCAAGTGGTTAAGCAACCCACACGGAGAACCATCAGGGGTATGGACCGGGCATAGGAAGCCCCAGCTCTCAGGCAACAGTTTGCGCACTGCAGTGGTCTTGAGCTGAGCGAAGAAGCTACCTCTGTGAATCATGCGGAAGTGGGCAATGAAACGATAAAAGTTGATCTTCTCCGCGACAACGGTATACCCAGAAGCCTGCTGCATATCTAGACCTGTTGGACTGACCAAGTTTCCAGTGGACAGGAAATATTCCAGAGCTCCGCCAATGTTCTCGTTGGTCCGCTTGACCACCTTGGCCAAGAAATCTTTCTCGAAGAGAGGGTCGGTGAATTTAAGATTGCCGCCTTTCGTCGACCACTCGCGTGTGAATTTGCCAAATGAGAGTAACCATTCCTCAAGCCTCTCCTTCAAGAGCATTCCGTAAAGAAACCCACCGAGCAGGACCTCCTGGCTAGAAATGGCATCGGGATTATCGGCAGCACAGTCACCAGCCACAAAAGCATAGAGCTTTCGGATCATGAACATGAGCATCTTGAATTTGTCGTAATCTTGTGAGATCGTCACGTTCTGGTTGCCCAAATGTGGCAGGACGACTTTACGCAGGAACTCGGTGCCGCACTGTTCATTCGTCCAATGAGGAGGAGCCAGGATAGCAGGGCGAAACTTCTTTCCTAGAAAAGCCCTTGCCTCGGATCGCGAGTGAAGCTTGTAACTCTTGTATGTTCTCAGAAGCAGTTCCACACGATCCGTGAGGAAGGGGTTTTTGATGCCATTTGAAGAGACATTGCCCACGATTCCTTCAAAAATTTCGCTATCATTCGTTTCAACAAGAGCCTTCATGATCATGAGAACGGGCACCAGGTATTCCTGCTTACGATAGGAGAAGCGGAAGGTCAGGTTACCGTCGTTCAGATAATGAATGACGTTTGTTTGGGAGGTCTGGTCAGGTCGAACGGAGCGGATCTGGATACCGAACTTGGTGAATCCAGCACCACGGTTTTGGAAAGATGGTCGAGAAATGGCCAGGGGGTAGTTCCGTTTCGGTAGAATCAGCATTCGAATCAACTTCTCGTTTCCGTTGACGATAAAGTAGCCTCCCAGCTCTTCCGACTCTTCTTTACGATCGACTAGCTGCTGTGGGGTTGCATTCTCTAGGTGACACCTGTTTGACTGTTTTTTTTTTTTATGTTAGATACCAACAATAGCTTGCCGTGTCTGTCTCGACGTGAATCAATTGAGGGAATCTTACCTTGAGCATCAAAGGGACCTGGCCCATTTCTCGGATTGACTCTTTCCATTCACCGTCGTTTACTTGGAACTGCAACCTGGCGCGCAGGCGACCTCTGTATGTGGCATGTCGTTCCCTGCATTCGGCCGGGTAGATGGTCCGATAGTCTGTGTTCCCGTTCCGGGGCACAAATTTGTTGGTAGGCGGAAGGACAGCCTTGTCTAGGAAGACCTCAGTAACGCGCACATTGAGACGATTTCGGTGAGGAGCCGGCTCTCCTCTCGCAATCCGGGCTTGTCTCCGCTCAGTAGTTTCGTTTTCTCCGTCTAAGAAAGTCTTGGTACCAATATCCTTCAGAGCCTCGTCGATGATTCTGTTGGCGCCAAATAGTGCATTGAACGAGTCAATGTGCGGCCGCACTGCATCCTCAAGCGACGGATAAGCCGAGCGATCCTTGGGCGGGTCCCTAAAGAGCTGCTCTCGTCTGAGGGTATCGAAATCGACAGTCCAGTCGGTGTTGGTCGCTGAAGGGGCCATCTTGAAAAAGCGGCTGGCCAGCCGAGGGTGGAGTAGAGAGCAGCGCAGGCGAGGGCTGGGAAGCAAGTGTAATTGCCGGCAGGATGTATCAGTCGCTGCCAGTGAGCATTCCCCCTTCACGCCAGTCGATTGAAGCGATTGACAGCCTTGGATCTCGCTGACCACTTCGGTTGATTCTATCGAACGGGGAAATTTTTCGAGTGGGTCCGGGCAGCTGCGTATCATCACGTGCCGATAGCAGACCAGGGATTCTCAGGGAAGGAGCACGCCCACAACGCAGCCAATCCCAGCACGGCAGCCCCAGGGCGGCGCTCGGGCCTGCCGGGCTGGCAACTGCCGTCATCCCATCAACGTGACCGCCCAGGTGCACGCGCTGCGTGCGCCAGAAGAGAACGGGAGCCAAGAGACACAATCCATTAATCTTAGACATCAGGGAAGAGAACAGAGATCTTCTCAGGCAGCAAGATCATATTCAGAAGCCAGCAGCCAGCACCCGGCAGCCAGCAGCCTTACCAGCTCTTGTCCTGTTTAGCTAACTTGGGATCTGGAACGCCCCGGCTGTGGTCAGGCAGAACCGCCTAGGCAGATACAGCACACTCAATATACAGAATACATGCTTACATATATACCAACAGAGATACGCTATCATTTAGACCAAGACCCCAGCCGTGCGGCACAGCTTCGAACACCAGTGCGACCACTCCACGAGATCAGACGCTACCAGCAGGCGTGCGTTCGAGCAATCGCCTGCCTAAATTCCACCGGTACGTTACTCCTGCGGAACGCGGGCACGAACACAATAGTTGTGCAGCAACTAGATCGACGGCGGACTGAGGCGGGCAGCTTGCANTTTTTTTTTTTTTTTTTTTTTTTTTTTTTTTTTCCCTTCATGTTTCCTTGGTTTCTGTTAGTTCGTCCGTTCATCGGTTGGTTGATAGGTGATTGCTAGGTTGACTGCTTGCCGGTCTAGTTGACTGGTACTAGTCGTTGTCTACTACTACTCTGTACTGTGGAAGAAACCAGCCATTTAGGCACGACGCAGCGTCGCCCGACTCAGAACTGGACTTTTAGTGCTGCGCCAACATTTCAAAATTCAGGCTGATCCTTGTTCATCCCGCAGACTAATCTCTCCCTCCGAAGCGGCGCAAATCATCGGTCATGTGTGCACATAGATCGAGCTATTAGTGCCTCGATTCGGTTCTGTGCCCTTCAGCTAAGGCAGAGACGGGAAAGCAAGGCAAAAGAGGGACAAGAAAATTTATTATTAAAAAAAAAGAAAAAGAAAAAGAAGACGGGGTGAGAGCCATAGCGCAGGGCAGGGCTTCTCTTTTAATAAGGAATCAAATAAACAAGAGACCGCGAAAGCGAGAAAAAGGCAAAACAAGCGGACTCCCATACTTACTGGCACTGCCCAAGTCGTAGTCCGACGTCGTCCTCCGTCCCCGGCCGGGGCCTCACCACTATTCCTGTCTATTGAACTTTTTCCGATCTTCAGAAAAAGCAAAAAGTGAAGAACGCGCGGGTGGCTTTTTTTTTTTTTTTTTCCCCTTCTGTGCTCACAGGTTTAGGAACCGGCTTGCATTGTAAGTCCGTAGGCGATCCTCCCAAGGCCATTCTCGATTTTACTGACTTGCCCGCTGCTGCAGCTAAATAGTTCACCTGCGTTATAGGCTCCAGTCGGAGTTCTGCAGCAAACACCACACACATTGGCAGCACATCAAGTCGCCGCAATCCGTGGGTTGCGCTGACTTTCCCGTCTTTCTTAATCTCGGCGGCTGCTCTAATAGCGATCTGCCTCCGTTTTTCTTCTTGCTATTTTTTGTCATAATCCTTTCTTTTGTTTCTCAAACTTTGATCTCACCTTGATTTCTTATTTTTCGGTTTGTCTTTTTAGGGGTTTTTGGATATTTTTTTCTTTTTCTGTCTTTCCCCTTGTCTTCCTGTTCAACGGGATCTCCGCCATTTACGCTGCTTACTCACCGCAGTTATTTGAGTGTCCCCACCCCACCTCTCATGGTGCTTGCGAGCCATCCAATAATACATACTAATAGCATACGGTTGTTGAACTTCGACCACTCTGGTGACAGAGTTATCGTCCCATCAAGTCGAGGAGTGGTTGCATCGAGACGGTATCGTGGGTACCTTTTCCCTCCGTTGGTTGCAGTTGTTATCATTCCTTTTTATTTCCCCCTGCTGTCTGTTTGATAACTTGTGCCCGCCTTCGGTCCCCTGTTCTCGGCCCTTCTCGCTTCCACGAACGGTCACCATGGCAGGCATCTTTCGAACTATTTATGATTGGCTCCTGCGGCTGTTCTGGTGAGTTGTCCTCTCCCTCAGGATGTGGCGAGGTGAAGCCAAGGTTGGGTGGTGTGTTCATCCGAATGGAGCCCCAGGACGGGTTTGCCGCCGATAGGGCCCGTTTCTCCGCCGCGGAACCAGCCAAACGTCCTTGGTAATTGACTGAGCTAACAAAACACACTCTGTTTGGCGGCATTTAGGGCTACCGAGATGGATGTCACCATGATTGGCTTGCAGAATGCCGGCAAGTCGTCGCTGTTGCGCGTGTTGGCGGTAAGGTTCCTCCTCCAGAAGCACAAAAAAAAAATTATAAAAATATTTTCTTTCTCTTGTATTTCCATTTCGCTCGGTCTGTCGTCTGATTACTGACTCTGGTATAGGGCGGAGAGTTCACTATCGAGTATGTCTGTATTCCCTGGGGCGAGTCGCGTGATGGTGGCCCGGTTGATCGTCCCTAGCTAATTCAAGCCGGACCCTGCAGTTCCATCCCAACGATTGGTTTCAACACGAAAAAGGTCCAAAAAGGCCATGTGACGTTGAAATGGTATGGCTTTGTCATTCCCCTCTTCATTCGTTCTTTTTCTTTTTTTCTGTTTCATCTCCAAAATATCTGACCGAGGTTGCTGGCCGTGATGTAGCTGGGATTTAGGAGGTCAGCCACGCTTTCGGCCCATGTGGGAACGGTATTGTCGTGGGGTAAATGCCATTGTGTAAGAGGATCTGCCCTTCCCCCCTCCCTGTTGGGTGCTTTTCACGTTCCAGCCACTTACTGGCGGGGTATCATTTCAGGTATATTGTTGATGCGGCGGATCATGCGGCGCTACCCATTGCAACAGAGGAGCTGCACGAGTTGCTGAACAAGCCCAGCCTAGAGGGGATTCCGCTGCTGGTGCTGGGCAACAAATCCGACCTGCCCAACAAGCTATCAGTCGATGAGATCATCGAAGAGATGGACCTCAAGTCCATCACCCGGCGCGAGGTGAGCTGCTATGGCATCAGTGCCAAGGAAGAGACGAATTTGGATGCGGTGCTGCGCTGGTTGATTGCTCGCGCGAGTCGATAGAAGGATTGATTGACATGATTTACCGACTTTCTGGTCTTACTCTTTTTTTTTTTTGGTTTATTGTTCGTTTTTTGGGGTTCGTTTTCTTTGCGCAACAATCTGCAGGTGATTCAGCGATGTGACGAGTTGACGACCTCCATTCAAGACGCATGCAGCAACGACTGCCCGCCAGCGATGGTGGAAAACTTTTTATCTGGTTGTCTCGGACTTTTTCTCTTTTTCGCTTTGGTTTTTGTCTTTGATTCTGTTTGCTATTTGTCTGCGTATCGCAGTATACCTAACGATTAGTGCATACTTTTAATGAGTTATGACCTACTTCATGCAGAGTGCATTGGTAGTGATGAAGAGTAAAACTGGAAAGTTTTTGGAGGAAAAGAAAAAGATCGAGAGAGAGGTTTCTTTATATTTTCTTCTTACAAGAGATATATATTCATCTGTTCATCTGCCACATTGCCAACGCATCCATACATCAAACTAGCAGCAGTCAAGACACGTCGTCGGCTATCTAGCTTGACTGTTCATGCAGCGAGCTGTCGGTTGTCGCGTTGTCAAACAGTATAGCACACGGACCCGGCGAGTGATGCGTTGGCAGTGTCGACTGCCTATCAATGCCGCCAGCATCCACTTGCTCCCTACCACTACATGTACACTCTGGGGTTTGCGTTATGGGTGCTTACTTGCATGTTCTCATTAGGGCTGTTTCCTTTCTTTCCTTTTATTTTGTTTTATCTTTGATTTGGCTGTTTCCATCATGGAACTGTTTCATCATCATGTTCCATGGCCCCCTCCCCGCCGGCTCGCAAACATGACATGTACATCGGGTCCTTTCTACGGATAGGACGGACCATGGAAGAATTATCGTCAGTAGACAGTACAGACCGAATGGCAGCTGTGACAACCCCAGCGTGTGACTCGTTTGCAGGGATCCGGTCCGGCAGTCAGCGTGCAGATGACCAACCCCTCATCTCACCACTCGGGGTACATCTGACTCCTCTCCTCACTGCTCCGTACTCGACTCGTAAAGAGTGACAGTATCAAGTCACCCCATCTCAACGGCATTGAAGAACTCCAGCAGCCGGTTCGCCACCACCGCGGGCTGCTCCTCCATAACGAAATGGCCACACTGCTGAATCGCACCCCCCTGAACATGCGGCGCGACACCTGACAGCATCCCGACGACTCGCTCGCCCACGCCGCCATCGGAACCGCCCAGGGCCAGCACCGGCATGGCCAACTGCGTCTCGACATTTGCCGCCAACCGACGATTCTGCGCCGCGCTCTCGCCAAACGCGCGATAGAATTCGAATGCGCGGCTCATGGCGCCGGGGCGCGCGTAGCATTCAACGTATCTGCTGATTGTCTTGACCAGACGCTCGTCGTCGGGGGGGATGCCTTGCTGCTGGGCTGAGGTCTTGTACTTGAACATCCAGGCAATCAGCTCCCGCTCGCGGCCATGCACCAGCAGCTCGGGCAGCTCGGGCAGCGCGTTGAAGGAGAATTGCCAGAGCTTGATGTTCATTCCGTCCGGGAGTGGGTATGACGGCGGCGTTGGGAGCAGACCGGGCACGCCGGCATCGAGGATGGTCAGGCTGGCTATCCGCGAGCCATACTGAGCCGCCCAGGGGTAGGCGATCCAGGCGCCGATGTCGTGGCCAACCAGATGATATTTCGTCTGCTGGTCACTGGCGGTCTCCGGGAAGAGGGCGCTGTCACTGTGCACCGCATCGGCCAGGATCCGGCTGAGCGATTCGGTGTCGTATTTGCCTGTGGGCGGCGCGGCCGAGTAGCCCAGTCCCGGTGGATCGAGGGCCACGAAGCGGTGTTTTTGGCTGAGCGGCTGGAGGACGGCGTTGAAGGCTTCGGCGGTTTCCGGCCACCCGGCCAGGAGAATGACTGGCAGCGACGACTTTGCGCTGGCGGTCAGGGTCGGGGCATTGGAGGTGGAGGTGATGGCTCGGATGCCGTGGCGGAGGTATCTGGTCTGCCCGGCCATAGTCTAGAGGCGTCCGAAGGGGGGTACCGTGCTTCAGATAAGTTGCTGTGGGCATCTATCCATTGGATACATGTTTATATCCTTATACATATACATATATATATATATATATATATACTTTTACACGTGATTGACCATAGACAACGAGACACTGAGTGTTCCGTGACTCATCTGGTATCGCGCGTTCCGCGCGGGCCGTACGGGTCATTCTGATGGATGATTGTGAAGACAGAGTCAACGCTCGGCAAACACCTTTCAGTAGTCAATTGATACTTTTAACTAATGCTAGATACCAGCCGGACTAGTTACTACTGTAACGGAATACCACCACGGACGCTCTACGAAGCCAGCGTCAACAGGCCGGGTCGGTATGGCAGCGCATTATAATCACCGCCGGCATTTGGGTCTCGTCCCTGATACAGCAACTGGAGATTGCAGGGGTCGATGGGCATGGTATAATCGGCGCTGCTGCGGATCAGATCACCACTGCTGATATCGTTTGTCCACGAGGCGCCGCTGTTGGCTTTGCCGGCAAAGGGGGCGCTCTCGCTGGTCGCCTGCGGCGACCACTCGCCGTCGAGGGAGGATGCGGTGAAGGAGCGGAAGTAGCGGCCGTTGGCGCCGATGGCTTCGACAATCATGAGGTACTGGTTCTGGCCCTCGACCGAGTAGACCTGCACGGCCTCGAAGAGGTTGTAGCTGTTGGAATCGGAGAGCACGACGGTGGCGCTGCTGCCAAAGTTGGACGGGAACTGGTCCAAGGGCATCGAGGCGCGGTAGATGTTGCCGTTGTCGCCGCCGAAGAAGAGGTACATGGTCGAATTGTCCCCAATGAGGGCCGGGTCAATGGGACCGGTGCCGCTGTTGACGCTGCCGGAATACAGCGCTTGCGGCGCCGACCAGGAGTTGGGGTTGGTCGGGTCGGACGAGGTCATGTAGTTGAAGGGCGCGGCACCCCATTCGTACGCCAGCACCCAGGTGTCCTTGGGCGAAAAGTGGAAGAGCGCGGGAGCGACGGCGCCCGTGTTCATGGTGTTCTGGCTGGCGCTGGACATCTGGCTCCAGTCGGAGAAGAGACTGAAGCCCAGGGACCCGTAGTTTTCGCCGCTGTTGACGTCCGACGCGTACACGAGATGCTGCCCGTTGTACGGCACATGGCTGAAGTCTTTGAGGGCCAGCAGGCCATTCTTCGGTTCGGCCAGGGAGCCGCTGTCGGTCCAGCGGTACGATGATGGGAGCGAGCACGACCGGCGAGTGGCCGGAGCTGCGCGCGCTGCCAGAGGCAGCGCAGCAACGAGGGCAAGGAGATAATGCATCTTGAATTGTCTGTCAAGGCGGCTGCTGTCGAAAATGCCCACCGACCAGCTACCTTGACGCTCCCTTTTATATCTCCAACGGTGCCCATCTGCCGCGGAACGACTTTTACTTGATCGAGAAAAACCCCGGAGGGTCCAGTTATTGCATGCTAGTTGAACATGAAACAGCCGGGACTCCGCGATGCACCCGGCTCATTGTTGACTGTTTTTAAGCGATGGTGAAAAATAATTGCACCAATTCCAGAGCAATAATCGCCAATTCCGTCCTTTGCGCCCTCTCACGACCTGTTTACTCCGCATCATCCATCGATCAATCCGTCTTGATGTTGCACCGCCATTGAAGCCCTAGCCCTAGCCCTAACGTAAATCGAGTCCATGGCTTGCAGAGACAATTCCTATATAGCCTATTAGCCGATTTGACTTTCTTCAGTCTGGTTTTCCGATCCGGGGAGATTTTGTTTTTGTGCTTTTTCTTTTTCTTTTCTTTTTCCTTTAATTGCCAGCCCAGCATCTGGCATCTGTTATCGTCGGATCGTCGTTGTTCGGCTCCTTCACATAGACCGCTGTTGACCGTTCGGCAACCTCGGCAACTCTAAAAGCTGACTCCGCGATAGGGTGTTGTTCACTAGAGAGATGGATTTAGTTCTGTTGCTGCCTCCCCTCTTTTTCCTCCCTCAAGAGAAGACCGTATACGCTTCAGGATACGTAAGAGACCAGAGAGAGCTCTCTTCATGCTACTACCCATCCGTGGCTCCTGGATTGATGCCAGGTAGGGTTTTTTTCGGTCGACAGCTCTGTACGGACTATGCTAATTCCCTACCCAACTATGCGCCAGCTAGCCGGCCATGTACCTCGATCTGCCGTGAGGAAGCGCAACGGCCGTTCAACATTGGAGACAAAGCAAGCTGATACAAGCCTGAAGGTGATACATAGCAGCGGTCACAGATACACTTCCCGCCCCAACGGAGTGCATGACGTAGCTGTAGCTCAAACCTAAGCGCCGCGAGGTGTTCGGCAACCCGGCACTCGGCGCGTATTCAAGCCGCTTTCTCTTCTAGGGGAGACAGAGAACGCATCCTGGGTACGGTGCCGAGCTGAGAATACGGCAGGATTGTTGGGCAGTCAACATGGTCCCTCAATACCTGACCGAACTGCTGTCAAACAACAGTGAACGAGCGAGTGATACGAGGCTCGACACCGCCACGCCGCCAGCCCTGGCCATGGCCCAATCAGCATGATTTGTCATGCGCGCCGCTGCCCCGCTCGCCCGCTGTCTGTGATTGGCTGATTCCCGGCGCTAGGAGGGCTGGCCCCGATTTGGCCTCAGCTTGTCCGGATCGGGAACTGCCAAGACCCTCAGCCACCCCGGGCTACGGGCAACTGCGCTTTTTCCCTGCAGCCTATAATAAGAGCGCTGCTTTCTTCCATGCCAACCACCACATTTCGCATATTCAACGATATACACGACATTTGCCATCCCATCAATAAACATCAGATTTATCCGGTGTTCGACCGTCTGCTGTTTGGCGCTGTTCTCTGCTCGTTCCGTGGTTGTTCATCAGATCGTTGTAGCCGGACAACGGTAGTTTGCTGTGTTCGAGACCCCGATCGAAGATCTTATCGAGATGGGTGTCATTGATCTTGAGCGTCGGTACTGGTGGTAAGTTCTCCCTCCTCTCGTCTACGGATCGATCACACTGCTAAGTCTTGTCAAGTTCCGACATCGACGGCAACTGTCACACCTCGTGGCACGACTGGGGCCGCTGGGTGGCTTTTGCCGTGATCGTTGGTGTTGCCTTGCTCTTGTTCTTCCTCTTTGCGTAGGTTTCCCTCGTCTCTCTCTCTCTCTCTCTCTCTCTCTCTCTCTCTCTCTCTCCCCTTCTGCCTCCCTCGCGTCATTTGCGATCCTAACGTCCTCTAGATGTGCCTCAGCTCGCCGACGCCGTGCCCGTGGCCTGCATCCGTACTACGGGACCACATGGATGGCACCTCCGCCCTACCAACAAGGCAATTACCAGCAACCACCCCCTCCACCACAATATCAGCCCCAAGACCCGAATCATGGCTATTATGCCCCGCCGCCCGACAATGGAGGACAGTATGGTGCCCAGCAAAGTGGAATCGAGCTGCAACAACCGTCACATGCCTACCAGGGCGGAGACCGAGTGTATTCGCCTCCCGCTGGGCCTCCACCGGGAAAGAACTAGACACTTTCAGTTTTCAAGCGCTTGGTCGATGTGAAAAGTAGAACGGAATCAGAACGAATACGACATCTATGGCTAGCTGCGTGTCCTCCATTATCTAGAATCGACCGCCCTCCGCTTGTCTGGCGTCATGAACCGGCAGGGCATATATGTCATGTCATTTCGCCCATCTTGTGCATCCGGCCTTTTCTGTTGTCTCTTGCCTTTTTTTTTTTTTTCCCAACTGGGTGGCGTTTGCTCTGATACTTTTTTTTGTGGTGTATTCCTCCCTCCTGTTTGCGTTGAAAGACTTTACATATACTAAATAATAATGCATGACGAACGATACGAGTTCACTAATCCTTTTTCCTTCTTCCCGTCTGAAAATCCTATCAGAACCCAAAACCCCGGCTTAGTACGTACTTGGCTACGTACTTTAGCTGCAGAACAGTATGCTCCGCCATCAAACTAAACTCCACGAGCCATGCAAACTCCATAGTCAGGCTAGTGGAGCACACACAGCGCCAAAACATGACTACGCGGGTTAGCGGGAGCCGATCTCAATTAGAGCTTCGTGATCTTTGAACTGTAGGCGGCACGCCAGGAAGAGCACGCACGCACATACACGAGTCTCAGCTTGCAGGTTATAAAAAAAAAGAGAAAGAAAAAAGGGCCCCTTCTATCATACACCTTACTGCTCAGCACTAGGACTGATTAATTACATATAGTCCGAACACAAGACGTCCCATGGTTCAGGGATGCCAGTAGATCGTTCCGTGGCCGTCCGAAGTCATGTGCTTACCTTGGTTCTTGACTCGTAATTAGTCTCGGTCCCACCCGCCCACACTGCTCGCTGTTCTCTCTCTCTCTCTCTCTCTCTCTCTCTCTCACTCTGCTCTGCTCCAACGGCAATCGACGAGGTGGAATACCGCCCGATGCTAATTAGTATCTTCTCATTATAATTCATCCTCTTTTTCTCCTCCCCTTTATCAATATCTCCTCTTTTTTTTCCGTCTTTCTCTCTCTCTTTCTCTCTCGCGACACTCCCGTGCTGCCGTTGTACGAGCGTCGTTTGTCGCCATTGGGTCGCTTTTGGGGCCCTCCTCGTCTCTCTGACCAGCCGCTCGTTTCTCTGATCACCAAAGGNAAAGGGGCCTTTTTTTTTTTTTTTTTTTTTTTTTTTTTTTTTTTTTTTTTTTGTTTACTTATTCTGTGGCTGGTTCCTGTCGCTCTCTTTGTCAGACCGGAAAAAGGAAATAAAACACCAAAAAAGAAACAGACCAAGGAATCCACGTCATTCGAGTATAGTTTCCAACAGTCGCACTTACCCATCAATGTGCATTTGTGTCTCATCCGCCAGCCCTTATCCGTTCGTTGGTCATCATCCCGCGCAACTGGAGGAACACAGCCTCACGCGCCTCGTCTCTCCCTGCGCCCATTCGTTCTCACTCTGCCTGTCCAACTGCCATCGGGCCCATTTTTCAATCGGCATTGTCTGATCTCGGCAGATCGAGTTGGTCGATTGTTCTGGTTGCCTACACTGGCCTGGCTATCCCGCCATTGTCGAATCCCCCCCCACTCGTTTATCTTGCGCCGATAAGGCCAGATTTGTCGCCTATCGAATCAGCAACAGAGTCCTTGGTGACGTTCCAGTATAATCTTATACCGCAATTGCAACCAACTCCACGAGCAAAACAAATTAATTCGCAAGCGGCAGTCTTGCACGCGCCGCCTGCCCAAGATGAGTCCCACAGCGCGAATGATTCGGTCGCTGGCCGAGCGCGGCATTTCCGACGATGCCGACTCGGTCAAACACACCTTTTCTAGCTGGGACAATTGTATGGCCAAGTCTTATTGCAAGTATGTGAATGACTGGCTGCATGCGCTGCAATTGTAATACCGAATGCTAATGGACTGTAGATGGCCAGTCATTGCCGTTATCATCGTCGGGTCGCTTATTCTCCTCAGTATCGCCGGTTGCCTGATCAGCTGTCTGTGTTGCGGTTACCAGTGCTGCAAAGGCTGTTGCGGCTGCTGCTACAGATGCTGCGATTGCGGCGGCGGCTCGAGAAATCACAAGAAGAAGCGAGACTCGTTTGGTGACCACGGCGCTCCGTACTATCAGCAAGCACCACCACCTCCTCAGCCGATGAACTACGGACTTCAGCAACCGGTGGCATCCCCCGCGCCCCCGGCCTACCGTGGCCCTCGAACAGCAACCTTTGACCAGCCCAAAGCGGCCGTGGTGACCAACGAAGATGCTCTGCCGTCGATGCCCACTTGGGCCGATGCACAAACAAGACGGGTTGAAGACCACAGTCCCGTGCCTGAGACAGTGGAAATGGACGATCTGGACAGCCACGATCACGGTGTCAGTCCATATCGCAACCATAACAGCACCTCTCCTGGCCCGGGCCTTATGACCCGTGGCGGATACGCAGAGGTCCCCGCCCACTCGACCAGCCCACATCCCAGTCCTCAACCGTACCACGACGACTATCTCCACGATGATGGATATGCCGGAGGTGCAGGCGGCCTGCGAGTGACAAATGCGTCGAGTCAAGACCTCGGCGGGGACACCGACTCCCTCCACCGCCAGCCCCAGCCGTATTCCCCGATTTCTCCGCAATCACCAGGGTACGGCCCTCTCCCCGCGAGATATCCATCGCCCGCAGCTGTCGCCGCCGCGCTTCCTTCTCGTCTATCGCCGCGGCCATCGCCCGCGCCATACCGAGGCTTTGACAACCAGCCACCGCCCAAGGTGCAAGTACCCAATTTCAGCGGGCCCCGAGCGTACGAACAAGCCCCGTCGCCGCGATCCCCAGTCAGTCCGCCAATGGGCTACACGCCATACGAGCAGCATTCACCATTACAGGCCCGCTCTCCACCACCGCCAACAGTAGGATCGCCTGTGCAGCACGGCCAGTACCGCGCTTTCTCGCCTGGCATTTCTTCATCCACGCCGCCTCCACCATTCTCAGAAACAGACCATCAGGCCCCCGCGGATGCGAATAATGATCGTCCTCCGACGCTACTCATGGCCGGTCGCCGACCAACCCCGAATTCATGGAAGGCTGTTTAAATCGTTGAATGCTGTTTTATGACTTGTACAACCTGCGTATTCCCCATTATTTTATATCTTTGAAGAAGCTGTATTCATATACACTTCAATTTTCTCTTGGTGGGCCCCAACACACGGAAGGTCATTTATATATACCGCAAGGAAGGCGTTTTTTTTTTTTCTTTTTTTTCGTTCTCTTTGCAGAGCACCCTTTTCGATCTGAACAGGGGTGATTTTGGGCGTATACCACTTTTTACTCACGATATTTGTGTCTGTTTCTTCTTATTATACACGATTATTGTCTTATGTTCGGTCGATTACATATTCGGGTACTTTTCACGATACTTGGGTTTTTTCGGACGTGGACTACATTTGGGGCAGGGCCTGTTTCTAATTAATTCGGGCTGTGGTTACAGACATATATTAGTATGATCATGTGGGTATGTAGAAGCAGCCGCTTATGCGAATACCATTGATATACACGTGCATTTTTCATGTGGTTATATGCACTGGGTTACATGTATCGCTTACCTGAAAAGATTGGGTTTTTCACAATGTCATAATTGATACTGCTTACTGACAGTACCATTGTCCATGAGTACACCAGTTGGCGTTTATATGTGTATGATAAGAGGGAGAATCGATGAGTTACTGCCTGCTAATCTGATTTAATCATTATACAACACGAACAAAGAGGGAACCGTCCACGATACTTGCGCTCGGGAAGCACGATATATATAAGATAACAAAACAATGATAGACGCCCGAAAGGTGAAAATACGTAACGAAAAAAGCCTTTTTGCCAACTTAGGCTGCTACAATTTCCGAGCTGGTCCCAGAGTTCTGATAAAAGTGGCATCTGACAACCTTTGAGAAAGATATAAATGATTTCGCCAAGAGCAATAAGCCCGTTCGTTTATAACCATGTCGAGCATCACCATCATTGTCAAGAGCACGAATCCTTGTCTGCAGAGAAAGTACCCGACGAAGACAGAGACGAATGCAATGACGAAGATGAAGAAGAAAGTGCCAATGATAACGACTTTCTCCGGATGTGTGGCGGAGACGGCGGCGGTGGTGTTATCACGCTTGCGCCTGGCTGCCGCTGCTGCTCGTCCGAAACCGCTGGCAGTTCATCATCGGTCGATTCGGATTCGGGCCGCTGGTGTTGGTGCTGTTGCTGATCCTGTGACTGGTCAGGGGTGATACACATTATCAATGAAGGATTGACCACGAAGAGGGACGGAAAAAGGCAGACCTGGCCGCAGTGTTCCATTATCTTGTGGACTTGTAGCCATGAATACGCCGCGGTTTTGGACACAGGGACACGGTTGCTGCTGCGTCCTGCCGAGTAGTGCGGTGTTGTTCGGGGCCTCTGAAAGGTGGATGGGAATGTATTGCTGCTGAGCATTGTTTCCTTCTCAGAGTGTTGTCGACCATCCAATGTAGAGAACAAGATCAGCCGTACGAGACCGATGCCAATTGTGATGGCCTGATGATGATGATAATAGGATGTTCAAAAGCTTCTATAACTGATAAAGGTTGAAAGCAACAGGCTTAGCCGGAGCTGCTTTTTATAATCCCGTCCAAGCCACTGTATTGCGTGCGAGATGCGAGTATCATGTGGAATAATTTAAGGAATCGAACCAGACAAAAAAGCTAATGGATCGAGCTGGCGCTTTCTTTCGTTTTCATACCGTAGTCAAAGCAAGTAGCTAGCAGCTCACCAATCAAAATGAAATCTTGTTCTCTCCAGATCCAAGGGCTGCGAGACAAAAGCGATTGCAACGGAGCTGGCGATCGTTCACGAAGTCGGGATGGCAGTAGAAACGCACGCAATCCGGAAGACCCAATGTCGACGTAGCGCTGGCAGTTGCGCCTTCCGTGCGTTGGATGAGATCACCTTCTCTTACTTGTCTACTGATGCTGACCTGGCAGTTGTGCTGGCAGTCCATTTTACTATCAAACATGTCATTCGCAGTCGAGCGTTATGTCCTTCTCTCTTGCAAAAATCATTCGATGACAATGTACAAAGCACTACCTGTCTATTGCATGCTCGAACAGCACATCCTTAAACAGTATATGTGCGCTAGAATACCGAAGAGATTGTTCTCACATTTGTCACATTTCATTCTTCGAGTGAAAAGTCGAAGCTCTTAAAGGCAGCCTTGAACGCCTCCACGTCTTTTTCCTCCTCATTCTGTGTCTGCGCGCAATCCCGCCAGTCCATTCGCTTGTCCAGCCGCAGCAGTTTGGCCATCACCCTTCGTCCAAACTGAAGGTCGAATCGAAAGTCTGCTGTCAATGGTAAAAGAAGTGTCTTTTGTGTCGACCCAGACTGAGACTCGCCGTTGTGCCCGTCTGCTGTTGATTCGGCGCTCACTGGTTGCCATATCCAAACACGAAAATAGTCGCCCACTTCGCTCTCTGTGTCATCCTTTGTGGGCCGTTCAAATTTTGCGTAGTGGAGGTTTTCAGCTTCGACTTTGAATGCGGCTTCCACGAGGCCCTTTGATAGCAAGTCCACGGCAACCGGGAGATATTGCCAATGGATGTGAATACCGTTTCCACGGCTGACCTCCCAGGTGACCGACCCCAATTCATCTCGGCTCTTTTCGCGGACCATGTCGTTCAAAGCTTGGCGATAACGTTGCATTTCGCGATATGTATTCCGACGTGCTTCGCTCTCGGTAATGGCATTGAATGTCGGCGCATGGATGAGCGGAATGATCAGCATGTGCCCCGGAAACCCCAGGGCCGGATAGGTCGTGGCTTTGGTGAGAGGGCCCTTTGCCGTCGTCAGATACGCATCATCGCCGATGGAAGTAATCAGGTGCGTAGCAATATCAGGGTTAGACAAGCAAAAGAAGCACTCTCCCGGCCCCGGCGGTGGTCGTCGCGCACGCTTCTGTGGTCGATGGTCCTGACTCCGAGAAAATCGCTGAAACCCGTCATTTTGGCTTTCCAAAGCACCCCTCTTTCGGGGCACGTTTGCCAAAGGTGAGATAGTCGTGCCAGCGGGTACCGTGTCTGGTGCCGGGGCCTTGGGGTCTAGTGTAAATGCGTACATCCATTTTTGCTTCGAAGTTTTGCTATACGACGCCAGATTAATAAAACGCGTGATTGGTTTTGCATTTGGGTTGTCATCCGTCGGCATGTGGAAGAACGGTTCTCGCTCGTAGAAGAAATCGACTTTTGACGAAAACTGGTATCGTGGCTTTAACGCCGAGCAAACATCGGCAGCGCACTGAACAGCTTCAGGCGCAGTTAAGCCCTCCGGAATGGTCACTTTGGAGCGATCGGTGATGCCTTTTGGCCATTCGTGGGTGAGTAGAATGTCAGCACTGTGAACACCAAAGAGGGATCGCGCGTCCGATTCCGAGTAGACCGAGTGGTATCTGTTGTTGATCTTGGGGTCTGAAGATTCAGACTCTGTGGCCACTTGTCCCCCAAGAGCAGCGATTCTAATGCCTTCAGACGTCTTCAACGTGCCCCTTCGGCCGATAAAAAACAGATTCGGGCATACTTCATCCGCGGCTTCGATTTTCTCAACTACCCGTGTAGGAATTGGGTGCTTGCCAACACTGAAGTAGGTCGGTAATGGGACAATAATGTTCCCCGCAAGGAGCCCTGAGATCTGATTCAGGTCATCTTCACTGGTGCATTCTCCAAAGAGGTCTCCCGCCACGATGGCGAAAGCAAAGTTTTGTTTCGCTTGAAGCTTGGCAAGCTTAGTGAATACCTCTTGAAAGGCACAATTGACGTTGCCAATGACCACGCTAGTACAAGCAATTAGTACAAGTATTCTTGCGCAAGGGGAATAATGATGCACGTACATTTTCGAAGCCATCGCCTGCGCGGTTGTCCGCCAGAGACACAGAATCGAGTGAGCAACGCAGTAGCTAATACCTCACTTCAGAGTCATAAGTCTTGAAGTCAAGCTAAACACACAACGTTGAGTGATCGTCACTCTGCTAGTCCTATTGAGGTTTTTGCCAAAGAGTATATCTGATGTCTGCGCGTCGAGTGCCGTCATTGGAAGAAACGACGGAGGAATCACGTGCAGCCAGTTTTGACAGAGCTTTTGCCTCGAATAGGCTAGCGCATATGCCGATAAGACCCGCTATCCCCACACGGGAAAATATTTCGCCTGATCCGACAGCTTTTTTTTTATCTTGATGAGAGCGCAAGTAGAAGCAAATCGCTTTCAGGTACACAACTCTGACCCTGCCATTCACCGGTCAGTTGACGACGAGTGCGATTATGGTGTCGTCCTCTTTGAGCTCACGGGCAAAGCCTGTGAAGCTTCTGAAGAAGGGCACTGAGACCACGAAGTCTCACCGCTTCGAACCCTTCTCGCAACGAGTCTCGAAATTGAAAATCGACCCCATCCACCGCGTACGACGCCCAGGCTTTGAGGAGGAAGATGGAGACGAAGCATTCTCCCATTTTCGGTCGTCTCTGGACCATTGGGCTGACATGAACTTGTCAGAGAATTTCTCGGAGTTCGTTCGCAGCGTCAGCCCTCTTTGCGAAAGCTTGCACCAGGTCCTGTATCATGAGGACAAAATCATGGCCCTTATGGCCGAATACATCGATAAAAGAGATAACCTTTCGATTGAACCGCTATTAAACCTCCTATCGCAGTTTGCTAGGGACTTAGGCGTACGCTTCGAGAAACACTTTCCGACAAGTGTTACGCTTGTGGCATCTGTCGCTGCCTCTCACGCGGACGTCGAAGTCATTGAATGGAGCTTTACCTGCCTTGCATGGATTTTCAAGTTCCTATCGCGCCTGTTGGTGCCCGACTTGCGCCCGTTGCTAAACATTATGACTCCCTATCTTGGGAAAGAACGCCAGAAACCGTTCGTTGCCCGATTTGCCGCAGAATCCATGTCCTTTTTGATCAGGAAGGCAGGGCTTGTTTACTACAAGAACAAGACACCCCTCGATCGAGCCATATCGTGTCTGTTTCAAGATCTTCGAAACACTGCAGAGCTACGCAACGTTGATACTTACAAAGAAGGGCTGATGGTTCTATTTGCGGAGGCTATCAAGGGCGTCAAAGGGGGTCTGCACTCTAATGCATCCGATATATTCTCCAGTTTGTTAGAGAATGCGACTACTGGTGACGATCTGCAACGATCCCTATCTAATCAGGTTGTGTGTGGTGTGATCACCAACGTCGTGCACAACACCAATCCGGAAACATTCTCAGAACTTGTGACCGTCCTTGCCAGGTATATTGAAAAGGTGCCGACGAAAGAATCGCAAAACCAATTAAATGTCTCGACCAATTTGATGTTTGTATGCGTTGCTACACGCAAGGCAACAAGAGTCAAAGAGTGGAAAACAGTCCATCAGGCCCTTCTGACTTTGCTACAACGGGCCCTGGATATCTTCCCGTCATCCAAGACCGTTCTCCCACGAATTCTTGCTACCGTCGCATATGCGCTACAACTCTCGCCCATGGATGAAATGCTTCCTTTCATGCGGCCGCTCATGGACGTGGTGGCTGATAAACGCTTGGAGCCTTTCTTCCTGCCTTTTTGTTCAACATTTTCCGAGTTCGGGTCTGAAAGATTCCACGCTGTTGTTTTGCCCTATTTTCAACGGTAGATATCCCAAACCTCACGCGAAGCCTCAACACTGACGTATTTCTAGTTACCTGGCGTCTTTCTGGAAAGTGAAAGAAGCGGACCTATGCTTATCGCTCCTCCAGCTTGAAGCAGCCGGTTGCATCACGTCTCAGCCTGCCCGACCAGGTTACATAACGTGTCCGAATGAGTGGAAATCGGAGATTTCCGAAAAGTTTAGCAAACCTGAACACACTATCGAGGATGTAGCACTTTTAAATATATACGCGAGACTTTACCCAGCCGTGTCATTATCGAACGAACCCTCTGTCCTTCCCCGGATCATCGAGTCGTTGCACGGCCTTCTCATGTCATCGCTGAAGGCTTCGACAACAGAGCTCGATCCACTCAATACATTCACATGTGGCCAAGGATTCAAGACCTATGTTGACTTGGCTTTTCAGTGTCGCACGTTAGACGCATCGCTTTGGCGGCCAATCATATCATCGGGGGCCCGTTTCGCTCGATCCACGTTATTCTTAGAGGCGACGCTATCCTTTGTGGAGAGGTCTGATCTACCAAAAACGAAGAAAAACGAACTGGACGAGTTTGCAGGTGCCTTGATAGACAACCTCACCTCTCCTGGTCAACCTTTGCGATTGCTGTCTCTGAAAATACTCCGCAAATTCACCGAATTATTAGGCGAAAATGACCAGATGGCCATATCGATAGCCATCGAGGTTGAAGAAAGTGAACTAACTCTTCAGACTTCGAGATTTCTGTCTATGCAGGTTCGCAAGCTTGGACTCCTATACCCTCAGATTGTCTCACATAGCTGGTTTGGCAAGCTTGTAGTCAAATTCTGCTTTGGTTTGTTCTCAAAGCAGCTTGCACAGTTGTGGGCTGATTCCGCCGAGACTTTGAAGCTTATCTGTGAACACGCAAGTGGAGAGAGTGTTGTCACCGAGTTGTCTATGCTGTGGCTCCAACATAAAGTGGATTCTGGGGATGATGATTCCGAATCCGACGAGCGCCCACCCTTTACTTCACCTGATTTCGGTTGCTTTAACGCTTCGAGTGTTGAGAGAACGTTTGGTTCACACTTTCACGCCGAGAAAGATTCCAAAGAGACCCTGATCGAGAGTTTCAACAGTAGCCATGTCTTCTCTACCTTGGTTCCGCGTCATGCTCGCGCGCGGTCATTACAAGTCTTGCATGCTATCCCTGAAGTTGCTGAGAAGCGGTCCAGACAGATTGTGCCTGTATTCCTCAATTGGGCTTTGAAAGAGGGTGATCTCACAACCTCTACAGATCAAAGCTCCAAATCCTCCGCAACAGCTACATCCGACGGTGACGACCCTTTATGGGGGTATAAGGACCGGCTTGCTCTTCTAGGCCTGTTCGAGAAATTTATCAATCCACGAACTCTCTTCAAAACCTCGGAAGTTTATGATGCCTTGCTCAACCTAACGGCACATGGCGACTCCGCAGTTCAAAAGCTTGCACTGAAAGCTATCTTTACTTGGAAACTGCCGGGAATCCGTCCTTACCAGGAGCATTTGCTGAACTTACTGGATGAATCTCGATTCCGTGAGGAACTGGCAGCCTTTGTACGAATCGAGGAAGATGATAGCATAGTTGAAAAGGGCCATAAAGCAGATCTACTCCCAATCCTCCTGCGACTGCTCTTTGGACGAATGATCTCCAAGGCTTCTTCTAGCGGGTCTGGCGGTCAAGGTGGTCGACGAAAGGCTATTCTTCGCACCCTTTCCCACATGTCCGAGCCGGACTTTGAACTTTTTGTGCAGATAGCATTTGGTTCTCTCCACAACTTGGACCTGCTGAAAGGAGATAGGATAGACAGCTCGTTGTTTGACGTCGACTTTGTCAATTTGAGAAGGCAGTCGGGGTTGCTGAAGATGGTTGAGACGATGCTTGACACGCTACAGGGTCGGATGAACCCTTATATTGTCAAGTCAATGGATATTATACTCTACATACTTGTCCGAGCTAATCGGGCAATTGAAGCAGAGGCGCAAAACGACAATGATTCGGATAGCAAAGCGCCGGCGCTACGAGAGATGCGCGCTGTTGGCATTCGGTGTCTCGGGATGATTTTCTCAGTTGCACCGGATAGTGATTGGACTCCATACATTACAGTCATATATGATGAAGTCATCAACAACCGTCTCGAGAATTTTGCCGTTGAAAATGCACAAGGTATTTCTGGCTTCCATCGGCTTTTCCACACGTGGGCCTCGTTTCCCAAGTCGGTCTTCTACTTGAATCGATCCGGCAGCGACGTCTTATCTGCCGTCGTGGAGACACTGAACGTTCCCTCGGCGCGAGACGAAGTCAAAGTCTATATACTGGAATCAATTCTTCAGCCCATCATTAATCTTTCAACTGGTCGCGCCATCAAGGAGTCTGCGGAGCTGAGTGACTTTGCGCCAAAGGAAATTCTCGAGAGCGTTTTGGCACCATATACGGAGAGCATACTTGCTCATCTTAGCAGATTGCTGCAATCCGAACCCTCGCGTCAAGTCTTGGTAGCCAGTGTCGAAACCCTTTCGTCGATCGCGCCTTGTGTTGAGACATCTAGTGAAACCACTAGCCTTATCAAGATATCTACGTATCTCCTTCGACAGTCTCAAGACAAAATCTCACCAAAAACAAAGGCTGGATTGCTACACTCATTGCAGCATTTTATACCTTTGTCTCCTATCAGCAGTGATCCTACATTAGCCGAGGATGTCTTTACGACCGTATCTTCTCTCTACGACTTTTTCAAGGACGATGAGAACCGAAATGTGCTATCGGCCGTTTTGAGCGAATTTGCCAAGGTCGACAAGGACCTGGAAGAGACTAGCTTGCTTTGTGCTGATCTCAATGCTGTCGCCTCAATGAAGCTAGATGAAATCGATTACGACCGGAGACTCAAAGCTTTCCGTACGATCAACGAAACCCTGTGGAACTCCATGAGCCCAAAACAATGGCGTCCCATCCTTTTCAATATGCTATATCATGTCAAGGACGATAAAGAACTGTCGATTCGTTCCAGCGCCTCGTTTGGCATCAAGCGCTTCGTCGAGAAAGCCTCAGATGGTGCTGCCAATCAACCAGGCTTTGCCGCACTTCGAGATGACGTCCTATTACCTGCTTTACAGTCTGGCATGCGTCAGAGATCGGAAATGGTGCGCCTTGAATTCGTGTCTGCACTCGGTCACCTGGTCAGGCTCAATCCCACTTTGACGTCTGTTCAAGATATGCACGTGCTGTTAGTGGCAGGGGACGAAGAAGCTTCTTTTTTCAATAACGTCTTGCACATCCAACAACACCGTCGCATGCGAGCACTGCGCAGGCTTGCGACCGAAGCATCAAAGGGAAACATTAGCTCAGCCAACATCAGCTCTTTCTTCCTTCCAATGATTGAGCACTTTGTCTTCCATGTGGCCGAAGACGAAACTGCTCACAACCTGGCGGCAGAAGCAGTGGCAACAATCGGTGGGCTCGGCGAGTGGATGGAATGGAATCAGTTCCGGGCGGTCTTCAGGAGATATCGTGGGAACATGACCTCTAAACCTGAACTTGAAAGGAACATGGCCAGACTTCTCGGTAGAATGACGGATGCTCTCACCACTGCTTTCAACCAAAAGAACAAAAGCTCACATATGGAAGACGTGGACATGGATGGTGGGGTGGATCACAGCTCTTCGACGAAATGTCGTCTCGCTATGACTCTACCCGTCTCTACTAAGATCGCCACCGAGTTGACGACCCATTTTCTGCCATTCTTGACAGGTTTCGTGCACCACAAGGACGAGGCACAAATGAGCATGCGTCTGCCAGTTGCAGTTACAACAGTCAAACTTTTGAAGCTCCTGCCAGAAGAAGAACTGGCTATCCGCTTACCCGCGGTTCTGCTTGACGTGTGCTACATCCTTCGCAGTAAGTCACAGGATTCTCGTGACACTGCCCGCAAAACACTCGCGGACATCGCCATCATCCTAGGCCCCTCGTACTTTGGTTACATTCTCAAGGAACTCAAGACGGCATTGGCAAGAGGCTACCAGCTCCACGTTCTGGGTTTCACCGTTCACTCTATACTGGTGGCGACGACTGATGAGTACGAACAAGGTGCATTAGACCACTGTCTTGGCGACGTCGTGTCAGTTGTAATGGACGATATTTTTGGCGCTGTCGGGCAAGAAAAGGATGCCGAAGACTACGTCAGCAAAATGAAGGAAATCAAAAGCAACAAGAGTTACGACTCTATGGAGCTCCTTGCCAAGAACAGTTCTGTGTCATCCTTGGGTGCTTTGGTCAAGCCTCTGCAAATGCTCTTACGGGAAAAACTCACGGCAAGTATCGTAAGGAAAGTTGATGAGCTTTTTAGGAGAGTTGGCCTTGGTCTGCTCCGAAACCCAGGCGTTGAAAGCCGAGATATCCTTGTATTCTGTTACGAAGTGATCAAAGAGTCTTACGAAGATCACTCGGAGAACACGAAAACACCAATGGAATCGGCAAGAAACCGTCGGTTCTTGATCAACATGCATGGTACGAAACGCGGCGAGAAGCGCGGCTCTACATCTTCATATCTCCACAAGCTACCTCGGTTCGCGTTGGACGTCCTCCGGTCGGTGCTCAACAAGTTTAGCTCACTCATGACCACGTCAAACCTGGCCGGCTTCTTACCGGTGATCGGCGATTCCGTGATCCAGTCACACGAGGAAGTCAAGCTCTCAGCGATGCGCCTTTTGTCGGCGATTATCAAGCTACCACTGGCAGATTTGGATCAGAATGCACCCACCTACCTTGCTGAAGCGGTGAAAGTTGTCAAGGAAGCACCTAGCACCAATACCGAAGCCGCCCAGGCAGCGCTCAAGCTTATTGCCGCAATATTAAGAGAACGAAAGACTGTGGAACTTCGGGATAATCACCTGTCTTACTTACTCAAACGACTTACCGATGACATTGAGGAGCCTGATCGCCAAGGGTTGACGTTCAATTTCATTCGGGCTGTGATGGATAGGAAATTCCTTGTTCCCGAGCTGTACGACTTGGTGGACAACATTGCAAGAATGATGATCACGAACCAGACGCGGTCGGCACGCGACCTCGCTCGTGGTGTTTACGTTCATTTTCTCTTAGAATACCCACAAGCGAAGAGTCGTTGGTCGAAACAGCTGGGCTTTTTGGCCAAGAACTTTGATTACCAGCATCGCGAAGGCCGGGAGTCAGTTATGGAGGCAGTGCACCGGTTATTATCCAAAACAGGAGGAGATCTCGGTCAGGAAATAATAAGTACCTTTTTCCTGCCAGTGGTCCTTGTCATGGCGAATGATGACGTTCCCGAATGCCGGCAGTTGGCCGGCCTTCTCCTAAGCGAGTTCTTTGGAAGAGCAGATAAGGAGCGACTGGAGATCATGCTAAAGCCTCTACATTCTTGGCTCGAGCAGACGGAGAACAAACAGCTCATCAGTACAGGTCTACAGGCTATGCGGGTGTTCTTCGAGTCTGAGGAGGTGGAGAAAAAGAAGGAGAGCCGCTATATAGTCGACATGATGCCCAGCATTGTGCAGCCCATTGTCGAGAACCAAGAGAGCGAAGATTGGGAGGTTTTATACTTTGCTTTGCAATTATTCGTCAAGGTATGCAAAAGCACGCCTTCAATTGCTTTCGGCAAGGACTGCGAGCGCATGTGGTCTATCAGCCAAGAGGCCCTTTTCTTCCCACATGCGTGGGTTAAAACCTGTGCGGCAAATCTTGTTGGTCTGTTGTTCGCAGATGTGGCCAAAGCCAATGCCGCTGCAGGGTTTGCCAATGTTCCCTTGCCCACAAAATATGGTCTCGAGCTTGACAAGGAACGGATGATACAGTTGACCCGTGGAAGCATTCGGTCTCTCCAGACGCCCAACGTCAGTGAAGAGCTTGCTATGCAGAGTGTACGAAACATTGTATTTCTAAGCCGATGCTTTGCGGTGAATGACGTTGAGCTTTCGGCGAAACAGTCTGAACAAACAAAGGAAGATGTTATCTTGAGTGAAGCAAGCGACGACAACGACGATGATGGCGAAGAGGCAGAAGAACAGGAAACGGAGGATGTTCTAGGGGAGGAGACCCCCAATGGAATTATCAAGCAGTCCAGGTCGCCATTATACTATATTATCCGTCAAGTTTCAGATATACTACGACGAGAGGTTATCACCACTCGGGCTGGCGCTCTCGTATCTAAAACAGCCTGTATGGCCCTCATAGCAGCCATATGCCGCCACCTGGACGCCGCGAACCTCATGGGAACCGGGTCACTCCGATTGATTCTCCTTCCTCTGCAGCACCTGATTGATCCTAACATAACCCATCCTCGTTCCTCTGACCCAGAGTTTCAGACAGCCTACAAGTCTCTTGTCACGAACGCACAGGAGATTCTCGATCTGCTTCAAAAGAAGCTTGGCACAACCGAATACGTTACCCAGGTCGCTTCGATACAAGAAAACATACGGGCACGGCGCGACGAGCGACGAATGAAGCGTCGTATTGAAGCAGTTGCCGACCCAGAAAAGTTTGGACGAGAGAAGAAACGCAGGAATGAGAAGAAGAAAGTCAAGCGATCAGAGAGAGATCGTAGTTTTAGAGACAGGAGGCGCGGCTATTAGGTTGCCCTTGGGATATATGTATGTATTTGAGTGGCGTTCTATTAGAGCCGGGGTATTATATTTGTACATAGTTTGCTGGCATAGAGATATGCCGGCGTGTTATGATCATAAGTTGGATGATATGATACATGAACCTAACTCCTCCCAGCAAATTACAAGATTCTATTATCTATATCAGCTGTGGCAATGTCTCAAACAATCTATCCATGCTGTAAAGCTCGCCTGGCGTCCTGCGCAAGGAGTGGGAAACAAAGCAACACGATTAGGAGCTTTCCTTAGAGCGAACTTCAGAGGACGCCATGGAAGCCTCCTCGTTTGTTGTCGTCTTGAAAACCGTCCCATCTTCCCAAAACTCCATGTCTCCCTCGGTATATCCCTTGGTGACATTACCCCCCTGTTTAGCCAATAAATCCTCCAAAGTAGACTTCTCGTCCAAGAAAATACCCAGATGGTCTGCAATAACATGCCGGTTTTTACACGATGGACATGCAATCAACACGGTGCCCTTGTGGTATCCATGCTTGGACATTCGATGCGTGGAGCGATGTCCGCACGGCTTGCATGTGAAGGAGATCTTGTACGCAGGTTCTTCGGCTCGTCGCGCGGCGTTTTGGGCTTCGTTGGCTGCATCGACATCCGAATTAGGAGTATGGTCGGTTAATGGGTTTGGATCGCGAGTCTTTGGATTTGATGATGAGCTATAGTTTCCTCTTTGGAAGGCCAGGGCGGTTGGCTTTTGTGTTACAATGGGTGCTGATCTTTTGGCTGCTGTTTGAAACGGCGATGAGAGATATGGTTGTCGTTGCGTGCGCGACAAGAATCTGCTTTGCGCACGCAAAGATCGGAAGAGGGTCGCGGAGGAACGCATTATAGACAGATGATATTATTTTAGTTTTGATAACAGCAGCAGTGAGCTTATATCGTCGAAGGCGGGAAAAAGATGTGTCTGGGATGATGAAGTTGCCCCGACGGACAGAAAAGCTGAGGCTGCGGCGGACCAAACTTTCTCCGGAAACCGACCGCATCTCCGCGTTCGTTGCGGCTTTTGTTCTCTACTTGCAGACCCGTTTAGTTTCATCTTCAGAAATGATCTGAGTTTCTTTGTCCATCGGTTCTGGAGTCTCGTTTATGAGCAACTGGTGTTAATTTTTTCTTGCGCCTTTTCAACGTTGTCTGCTGATGGCTCTTCATTTTCGAGATTGACTGGTCAATCTCTCCTTCTTTCCACCTCCGCTACCCCGCGCCAACCCACGCAGTCAAATTCTGTAATTGTGCAACTCTGCATTGTGTATAACGAGTTTTTTTTCATCATCGCCATTGCAGGCTATCAGAATGGCTATGCGTGCTAGGCAAAAGATTCGTGCTCCACGAAGGGTATGTAGCTTTGACTGATTTCCATCACCTTCCCGTCAGAACCATCGGCTACTTTGCAATGTTAATGAAGGCTGTTTTATCAAGCTAATATTTCGTTCACAGACCTTCGGAAATAAAACAGATGACTTTGACGCAATATGGGCTACGCTTTCATCAGCATTTCACGAAATACACCTAAAGAATGCCTCATCGCTTTCGTTCGAAGAACTATACCGTAGTGCTTACAAGATCGTGGTTTTGACAAGCAAAGGCGACAGTTTGTACGATAACGTCAGAGATCTGGAACGAGGCTGGCTCAGTGGAACTGTCTACCAACGCATTGTGTCTTCGGTATCCCCCGTCCTGCTTCTGGATCTTGATCCGGCAGACACCACCGACCAGGCGAACGAGCGTCGGGCCGCGGGCGAGAAATTTCTACACACAATCAAGAACGCGTGGGAAGATCATCAATTATGCATGGGAATGATAACTGATGTGCTAATGTACATGGTCCGTCTCCTCCAGTCGTCGTACTTTTCCATAGATTCCAAGGCTGACCTGGGCAGGATCGGAATACGAGTCACGACCAGAGACCATCTATCTACACCGCGTCGATGTGCTTATTCCGCGACCACGTCCTCCGCGCGTTGATTCCGGATACCGAGAAGACGATATACAAGATCCTCGAGTCCACAGTCCTCTTCATGGTGCAGCTGGAACGAACTGGCGAAATAATTGATAGACCCTTGATTCGAAACTGCATATACATGCTAGAAGGGCTTTATGAAACATATACAGAGGAGGAGTCGGCCAAGCTATACTTGACCACATTCGAGCCTTCATTCATCGATCTTAGCAAGGGGTTCTACCAGTCCGAGGGGACCCGGCTGCTTGAAACAGCTGATGCCGCGACTTTCTGCCGCGTAAGTGCAGAGCGCATTTCGGAGGAGGAAGAGCGCTGTAGTGCGACACTGTCAAAGTATTCTGATTCAAAGATCAAAAGCGTCATTGATGAAGAGCTCATTCGGAGGAATATCGGCGAGGTGATCAAGTTGGAAGGCAGCGGAGTCAGGTATATGCTGGACCATAACAGGGTGGACGACCTTCACAACCTTTACACATTAAACGAACGCATTGATTCCAAGAAGACTGCATTGACAAGTGCGGTTCAAGAACGCATCGTACAACTAGGCAATGAGGTTAACGCAGCGGCGCAATCACTGACTGTTGCTGCGCTGCCAAAGACTGAAGACCGAGAGGGCGCTGCAAACGGAGCTGTGGAGTCTAAAGAACCGAAAGAAAAGCCTGCCGCAAACCAGCAGACAGTTGCAGCTATTAGATGGGTAGACGACATTCTCAATTTGAAAAAGAAGTTTGACACAATCTGGGAACAAGCATTCTCCTTGGATCAGGTCATGCATACGTCTTTTACCAACAGTTTTTCAGAGTTTATTAACTCAAATCATCGCAGCTCTGAATATTTATCTTTGTTTTTCGACGAGAACTTGAAAAAGGGCATCAAAGGCAAGACAGACGCCGAAATCGACAGTCTTTTGGAGAATGGCATCACACTGTTGCGCTACATCCGTGATAAGGACCTGTTCGAGACATACTTCAAGAAACACCTTTCGCGGCGGTTGTTGATGAAACGGTCTGTCAGCATGGACGTTGAGCGGCAGATGATCTCCAAAATGAAGATGGAGGTCGGTAATCAGTTCACGCAGCGACTGGAATCCATGTTCAAAGACATGGCGGTATCAGACGACCTGAGCAACGGATACAGAGCACACATGGCCAGGATTGGGTCCGATTCCAAGAGGATCGATCTCGATATCAGCGTGCTTACCAGCACCATGTGGCCGATGGAGATCATGTCCAACTCCCGGGAGGGCGACGTCCAACTTCCCTGCATTTTCCCCAGGGAAGTGGAATCCGTGCGCCAGAGCTTTGAGAAGTACTACCTCGACAAGCACAGCGGCCGAAAACTGTCATGGCAACCATCGATGGGCACCGCAGACGTCCGAGCCATTTTCACGCGACCGGATGGCAAGATATCGCGACATGAGTTGAGCGTGTCGACGTATGCGATGATCATCTTGCTACTTTTTAACGATCTTCCTGCGGACGAGTCCCTAACGTACGAGGAAATACAAGCCCGGACGCGCATCCCGGACCACGATCTGATCCGGAATCTTCAGTCTCTTGCAGTCGCGCCGAAAACGCGCGTCCTCAGAAAGGATCCAATGAGCAAGGACGTCAAACCAACGGACCGGTTCTTCTACAACGCACAGTTCCGTAGCCAGTTCTTCAAGGTGCGGATCGGAGTGGTCAGCGGTGGCGGGAACAAGGTCGAGAACCAAAGCGAGCGCAGAGAAACCGAGAAGAAGATGAACGAGGAGCGCGGTGGCAGTATTGAAGCTGCTGTTGTGCGTATCATGAAGTGAGTTACCAAAACACACCGCTCTAATACGTTTTCACACCCACTAACTATTTCTTTCTCCCTCCCCCAAAGACAACGCAAAAAACTAGCCCATTCTCAACTCATCACCGAAGTTCTGGGTCAATTGGCATCCCGCTTCGTGCCGGATGTCAACATGATCAAGAAGCGTATTGAGAGTCTGATTGACCGCGAATATCTCGAACGCATTCCGGACTCGGAGCCCCCGGCATACAGCTACGTCGCTTGATTCTCATGATTGTCGAATCTTTCTCTTTTGCTTTGGGCGTTTGCGTGATTCCTGTGGAGGATAAAGCGGGGCGCTGGGGGAGTGTGCTTCTTTCGCATGCATACATGTACCGTTGTAGCAACCATCTATATATATGGCGTTTTTGTTTCATTTAGTCTTGGTAGCTTGATGAAGTTTGGAAGACATGAGTGACGAATGGAAACCTTTCGAAATGGTATATCTATAACAAGTTGACCAAACCAACGCCGGGTATGTAAACCTTTTATGCAAATGGGTAATATAAAAAACAACGCTTAGCAGAAACGGGGAAAAAAGAAGAGGGCGAAGAAAGAGTGTCGATCACAAAATCTCAATCTCCCCCCGCTCCCACGCCCTTTTGACGCCCTCCCACCGCACAACCCAGACCTCACCCAATCTCATGGTGGTGCCGAATGTGTCCTCATTCAGCGTATCATCGGCGGGCACCAAGACGGTGACCTCATCCACCAAGACGCGCACAAAGCAGACTTCCTTGGTATCGGGACCCTGGACCATACTGGTGCCGCCAGCATTGTCATCGAGCCGGCGTAACTGCGGCGGGAACGAGGCGAGGAAGCTGTCACCGTAGTGTGTGGCTAAGAGGCGTTGGTGCGCGTATAGAAACTTTGCTTCTTCGGGGGACAGTGGCGACGGCGACGTGGTTTCGATCGGGTTTGGGATTGTATCTTCTGTGCGCAAGGCAGTGTTGTTGCTGCTCGCGCTGCTGGCCGGTTGCGAAGAAGGCGGCGGCGGTGGCGAAATCAGGATCAGATAATGCATGGCATACTTGGTCAATTTGGCCAGGCGCTGTCTCAGAAAAGAGCGGATCAGGAACTGCGTGCGCGAGAGATCGGTTTGCAGAATCGACAGTTTCAGATTGAGCGTCTGGGTTGGGCCAGTTCCTCGTTTGTCTGCTCTGCTGCCGCTGACCGAGGCTTCGTACGACGACGCCGTCAACTCTTCGATTGTTTCAACCTGGGCGCGCACGCGCTCCATCATGCGATTCATCAGCGCGTCAGGCCATGGGAGTAACTCGGACACGGCGCGTTCCGCGATCCACAGGCGCGTCAGTTGTTGGTGGTCGAGCGTGATCGATTCGGGCGAGGTGAAGTTGTCGCGGTCGACCGAGGCAAGGATGTCGTCAATGTCCATATTGCATTTATTTTTTTTTTTTTTGCTAATCTCTCGTGACTTCTATCGGAACATGCTTTTTGTATAGACGTGTCTTGTTCGCCTAGATGCGGATATCGTTCATTGGCTTTGTATGATTGAACAAGAGGGCAGTCAGTGTTGATCGATTTCCGTTTATCCTGGTCGAGTGTTGCGGGGAGTGGATAAGGCTGATGGTTCCCCACTTTTTCCTTCACGATTAGGGCTAATGTTCTTCTTCCTTGCATCTCTTCTCTGCTTATCTCTACTGCATCTGCTTGATACTCTGCTTTATACTAAGGAATATACCTCTTGCTTTTCTTTTACTTTTGAATTTATTTTCTTCTCTTGATAGTTTCGTCATTATAATGTGGACAGCCAGCTGTACTCAGTCTCGCCTATGCAATAGACCCCCAGCACGTAACTGCTCTCCAGCTTCTCTTTATGTACACATTTGGGCAAACACCTCTGGGTAATATTGTAAATCGAAAGGGAAGGTACTATTAGTATAAAAAAAAGGAGGAAAGGTGGTTGGGCGAGGTGTTTGCCAAATTAGTATCTTCTTCAGACATGCAAATTATACTGTCAACATAATAGACAGTGATGTGGGAAGCATGAGCATGTTTAGGGGGTGGTGGGATTTTTTTTGTGTGTATCAGCAAGGTGACAAGGTTGTACAGAGGAGTCAGGGGCTGTGCGTTATGAATGAGTGGGAAAGACAAGGACAAGGAAACGGAACGTTAAGGAAACATAGAGTTCATTCAACCGCTCAGTCAAATCCTGCACTGTTTGGTTTGGTGCAAAGACAGAGGAGCGGGCGAAATCTGACCTCGGTCTCGTGCATGGTCAAGTAATGGCGGTCATTCTTGGTGGGTGTGCAACATAGGAAAAGTTCAGGTGCATAACAAGCACACAGTCAGGCAGGCGATATACCGACTCGAGGTCGTCGCGTGCATTGGTCATGACAAGGTAGCATTCACATATAGGAAAAATCCTGTCGTCCAGACAGTAGCGTCATTTCATAAGCGATGGCGAGTGCATCGGGAAAAAAAAAAGAGAAATTGAAAAAAAAGAAAAGAGAAAAGAAAAAGAGGATAAAAAGCAAAGAACCAAACGGCGCCTTGGGTATCAAGAACGAAAATTTTCTGGAAGGGATAGCTGTTGCTTTTTTGTTTGTTCGGTCGATGATCAGAGGACGGTCATACTGGCGGAAAGCCAATGGCGATACAACATAACACCGGTGAAGTTCCAAAAAGTTGGAAAACCCTTCTCGAAGTGGCAAGCGAAGGCGAGAGAAGTAAAAAGGTCAAGAGACGAGAGAGGCGAAGAAGAAAATGGAGGTGGTTTTCGAATCAGGACGTGGTAGACCTGAGAAGTGATCCAGGTGGGTGTTTTCAGGTCAGTATGCGTAACGACATGGAACCCGCATCACTGTCCCAGAATCAACAGATTTGACGGACAAGACGAAATCTTAGTACGAGAGCATACGTCGGCCAGGTGTACGACCCGACTCTGGCGTGCCAAAGGGGGAATTCAGCCCTCGAATCCGGTCACTGGCGTTGCGGCATCGTCCCGTCGGGCTGTCTTCCATGGGAGGCGATTGCTGTCCAAAAGCAAAGGTCTGGGCGCGGATGAACTTTGAACGTTGTTTGACTTTTCCAAGCCCTCGTTCGCATGCATGTTCGTGTTCCTTGGATGACATTTCCACATAGTTCTGAGGGTAGCAGTGGGATCGATGATCGGCGAAAAAGGCACTGTACCCGCCGTCTAGAATGTACATTTCCGGAAAAGTCAGTTTGGGATAATGTTCAATGTTGTACGCGCGGTCTTTGTGGCGGATAAAGGACGCCATTATCGGAGCCCGATGGGCGGAATATTCACAGTGAAAGATCAGGGTCGTGTTCGGCTTCGGGTCCGCAAAGAGCTGCTCGGCCAGGACTTCTTTGTCGGTATGGTTGACGGCGCCGTTGATGTGGCCGCCCTCGTATTCATACTCGAATCGACAATCAATCACCAACACGTTTTCCAACGTGTCCTTGAAGCGGCCCTCCAGGATATCGACGAGGACGGACTTGTCGATCCGGGGCAAGCTGTCCGGCTGGTCTGGCGGGGTGAAATGGGGCAGTTGAAGCTGGTAGGCCGGCTCCTCGTCAATGATGGAAGCGAGAGTGGGTTCTGGCACCATGTCGTCTTCCTTGTGACGCACCACGTCCTCGGGATGCTCAAACATACTCAGGGATCGGCGGCACTGTTTGCGAGGGCGCACAAACGGATTTCCGCTGGAGTGTTTCCGCACTGCACTCGGCACCGGCGAGGCCGAGCCACTGCTCCGGCTGGGAAAGGGCTGTCTCAGACGAGGACCGAGCAGATTGGCCGACGAGGCCTTCCCCATGACTCGTTCCTGCGGTGGAGATTCGCTGAACAGATCACCGAGAGACACGGAGTTGGACAGGCCACTGGTACCATTGCCAAACTGGAAAGGAGGCCCCTGGCTTTCGACGCTCAGACGAGGCACCCCTAACTGAGCCGAGTGCGCCTTGGTTCGGACCAAGGACGGACGCAAGAACGGCGGACGGCGGATCCGTCTGTTCCAAGATTGGCAGAAGACGATTAGCTCACTTGTACGGAATGGAACAGAATGGCGGGAACCTTACTCTTGAGTAGGAGTGGGCTGGGAATCTTCAATGGGCGAAGCCTGTAGGGGACTCCGGGTGCCCTCCATTGGCGACTCCATGGAATCCGGGCTGGGAGAGTCCAAGGTCACCTCGGTGGTGATGGTATACGGAAGCTTGTGCGGAAGGGGAGACATCTCCATGGTGTCGACAGACGGTGAGGAGGCAGGCAACGGCGGAGTGGTCATGGCTTCGTCTGTCAAATAGACTAAATTTAGCAAGCAATCTCCGGGGGGGCATTGACCCTGATCAAGTTGTTTCAAATCGTACCACGTCTTCCATCACCAAACAGGTTGCTCGAGAACAAAGACCGACGAGGCGTGGCCAATTGGGGACTGCTTTCCGGAAAAAGAAATAGAATGTCAGTGTCAGTCCAAACGATCTGCTTCTGTGACAACAACAACAACAACAACAACAACAACAACAACAACATAACGAAACATATGGAAATATTAGGGCTCTCACCTTTGGTCAATGTGGAAGTTCTGGGACAGATCGGCCGCAAGACTGGCCGCGGGCGACGGGCCGGGCACCTGCTTGACGGTGAAATAATCCGAGCCGGATTTCTTCATGGACAAGTCTCTGAAGTTGAAGCTATTGGGACCAAACCCGGCCATCGTTCCAAAGGACCGGAATTGCGGAGCGTCTGAGCCGAAGCAGTGACCGAACATAACGGACGGTGGCTGCATGGCAGCCAGCGGCGACGAGTGCTCCATAGTGCCGAGTGGACGGTTGTAAATCGAGAGCGATTCCAAGACTATCTCAGACGTATTGCAGACCAATTCCCCTCCACTCTTTCACTTTTTACTTTTAATGTTCCCCTGTCCGTTTTCTTTTTCTTTTTTTCTTTTCCAAAGCAAAGTGCTCCCGGGTTCGAGCCGTTCTTCTGGTTCTCTCCCACGGTGCAAACTGGCGACCCCGAACCGAATAGCGTGTCTAGGGCGAGGATGTGAGCGGGGAAATCAGAGCGACATTGTCGTTCACCAGGGCAGCAGAGGAATTGACGAGACAGCTAGGAGCATGGACCGGAAGCTGAAAGGGCGAAGCTGTCTCATCCAGCAGACAGGCCAGGACAGGCGCCGGGTTTCGGCAGGTGGGGAGTCTGTCGACAGAAGAAGACCAGGGTAGCTGAAGCTTAGTAGAGGAAGGAAGAGAGAGAGAGAGAGAGAGAGAGAGAGGAGAGAGAGAGGTGATGAAGAGAAGGAAACGAAAAAGTCGGTTTTGCAAGACACCAAAGCGGATGGAGGAGAGAAAGGAAGAGGAAAAGGAAGAATGGAAAGAAGAAGCAGAGAATTTAGCAAACGGCACAGCGTTTGAAGCTGAAGACTTGTTGCAATGGGCAACGGGAGCCAGGGAGTGGGGAGAGAGCGAGATCTCCCAGCGAGACAGAACAAGATGCACCGGCGTTCACCCTACAGGCGAAGCTTTGGGCCCGCCAGCCAATCAGCGGCCGCAGCGCCCGGTGGTGGGCTCGGTGCTAGCCGTAAGCTATCTGACGATACCAGTCATTTACGGTAATGTTACGGCGCAGGGCCCCGGAGGATTATCCTCTCACGTTCACGGCAAACCTAATGCTAAGAATACTCATATTTGCTGGAGCGGCCAGCCTAGTTGCTGTTAGCTGCAGCGCTGGGAGAGCGTGCAAGGGCGAGCATGCAAGGCTCGATCCCAATGATGGTAGCACGGCTGCTCTGCGGCAAGCTTTCCAGCTCGGCCCTTGCCGGCCGTGGTAGTCAAGGGCACACACACTCTTGGGCTAGTTAGCTGATCATTGAATCCGATGTACGCCCTTTCCAGGTAGAGAGTCTATCGGCGTCGTATATAGGAGTCGAACGGCAACAGTTGTCACTAGTGGTTGTCGTCGTTGTCGGCGTCGTCGCTGCAGTAACACGATACAGTCGGTACCCGTACGTACTCTGTATAATAGTTACTAGGGAGGGCCGCGCTGCTCAGCAACCGCCCGCACGGAGAATAACGTATTACATATGCTGCCGCAAAGGGCAAGTCTGGGCTGTCGCACTAATATTGCTATTACCACAGATCGAGTCGGTTGGCAACATACTAGGAGCTAATAATTCCAGCCCTCTCTCCGCGGCAACCAGACCAAGCTAGGCCGCGTCTAGGTCGCGATTCTCCTGGGCATGGCTGCTAGGGCTGGTCTAGCACGAGTGCGCCCATAGTGATGGTTACCTACTATTACATGTAGTTCACTACGACGGACCGATCGGCAGCACATGGGACTCTGTGCCCAGCATTCTCCGGGATGCCTCTTGCCGGCCGGCATCTCTGGTCCAGGTTTGCATTGCATCTACAATCCAATATTCCAAATCATCGATCCTCGTATACGGTCTCTACACGATCATAGATATATATATATGTATATGTATATGTATATATATATATACATATACATATATTTCAACATACAATAATCGATACCGAATCATATATCGCAAGTACCACTTGTTTGACACACTGTTGTTCGGCGCCAACACCGACCGTCCATCCTCCCGGAACCAAAGTGAGGCAGCTAGTCCACTGGTCAACCGGGCAACAGTGAATCTCGAATTATCTAGGCTCGTATTCTTTGTATTTTGGTCTTTACTCTCTCGATTTAAAAATACACACACATTTTGGAAAAAAAAAAAAAAAAATTTGAAATGATACAAAAAGCAAGCGCCCCGCCAACTGAACAATGATCCCCCTCCGTACTCGTATCAAATGGCCAACCTCTCTCCAAAGCGACGCTGCGAGTGGAACAAGATTGTACGCGGGTGGACCAGGTTACGGAAATATTCGTAACTCCATCCTTCTGCAGTGCGTCGCATAGCGGCAATCGCGAGGGAATGTCCGATCTGCCCGTCCCCTGGTTGGAGGCCGATCGCCAGAGTTCGGCTGCAAAATGCTCATCATCGACGAGTCATGCCGCGTGCCTTTGGAGAGAACTCTCCAGGGTACAGAGGAGAGATACAGTGTACAAAGCAAGAGACGGAGCGATCACTACGTAAGTCGCGGTAATCGCACTAGACCGCATCGGGACCGCAAGCGGATCTTCGTCTGAACAATCAACCATTGCTGCACTCCATCTCAACTATATCTTCATCATCATGTTGAATCGACCAAGTAGCAGGACCAAAACTGCAAGTCGAACGAACAGCAGTCAAGATCGGCTGTGAATGCAGATAGCGTTGCAACTACATCGAGACAACACATCAAGCTCGCAGCATTCCACGGACCGGCCCTGTGCCTGTCGATCGATGCCTGTTCCGGAAACTGACCATTCCTTTCTGCTGGTATCCGTCTTTGCTTAGCCCGTCCAGCCTACCACTACTATTGCCCACTATCAAGACCCGTCCGGCGATCGATCGCACATGTCTGTGTGTCTTTGTGATGTATGTACTTTGTGCGAACACCCTGTTTTGGTGTCCAGGTTGTGCCTGGTCATGCCCATGTACCCCGTACAGAGAAATGGGGCCAGCAAGCCGGAGAATAGCACCACCACGGGGCAGTGCTGACTAAACCGGGCGGCCCTGATCAATCATAGAACAGATTCCGAGACGACGTATGAGGGTCGCCGTAGGCTGTAGCGCACTGAAAGGAAACCAAAAACGAGAGAGAGAAAAAAAAAAAATAAAAAAGAAAAAAAAAATAAGAAGAAGAAAGAAAAGAGGCGAACGCTCCACATGTTCCCGTCGTCAGCTTGCTCTGAAATCTGAACCAGCTCGATAGAAAGTTTTTTTTTCTCCTCTCTCTCTCTCTCTCTGTCCGTTTAATTTCGCTGTCCCCACAAACGGGACTATTTCTGAGCCTCGGGATGTCTGATCAGGCACAAACAAGAACCAGACCACTGTGGCGTCAGTATTCATCATATCCAAGGCGGCTGCAGAAAAAGATCCAAGGTGAGCTCAGGTTTAGTCGGAGTACTGTTGGATAAGTCTGCCCAAGGTGATTGGTCGTGGTCTATTTGCGAGCTAAATCCGCAAACGTTCAGTGTGTTCTAGGGTCTGGCGTAGAACCCTCTGTGAGTGGGACACACCGGCAAAATCATTATACCGGTTCCTGGCGCTTATTCGCGAAGACAGCGATTGCGATTCGCTTGCAGCCAATTTGCCGGATATGCCGGCTGTCCCGCTACGTACCCCAACTCCAGCCACTGATAACAGGGTGTGTGTGGTAAGGCTGGCCGAAACGCTGGTTGGTTTTGGGATAATGCACCTCAGCGCGGCTCCGCGCATGTTGACCCGCCTCGGCCTGAGCCCTGAAGTCATGGGACTTTCCCCCAGTCACAGCAAGAACCGGCTGAAATAACCAGTCAGACGTACCGTTGGTCTCTCATAACACTGACAACCGACGGATCTACGACTTCTTCATATGCTTTGGATGATGTCAATCCTGTAGATGCGACAAATGTACGATTCTACCTCTACCCGGGAGTCTCTCTTGTGCCACGCTCGATGGCGGTGTGCCTTCCTCCGGTGACAGCTGCATATATTCTGATACGGACTGACAGCGAACACACATCCATGTGGGATGTCGCACTGGGCCTGGCATGCTCTCCAATGGGGGATAGCTCTCATGATTAGCCCTCGACTGGGCTAGTACGGGAGTGGTTCATGCTTATGGTGACTGTTCCGTTGACGCATCCCATGCCATCTCGGGCGCTGCAGCGACGGCCAAAATTTGTGCTTATGGTTGGTGAGCGAGCCTTACAGGGCAATGGCCGCCGGTGGTGGGGGGTAAACCCAAGCAGTCAAGTCAATCAGCACGGCATAGTCCACTCCACCAGGGGCAGCACAGTCGGTTCGATTGGACGAACCGGCCATGTGGTGGACAAGCCCCGAACGTGGACGGCACGGATTCTACACAGATGATCGAGATACCACCAGAGCGAGTTAGTCTGGCTTACCGATAGGACGCCAGCGGGTTCGGGAAAGCGAGCGCCACGCAGGGAACGAATCGCGGCAGCGGGAACAGGGTTTCGGGTGTTTGGCTGTTGCCGCCAGAGGAAAGCCAGGCTGGGGCTCGTTTGGCGATCGAACGAGCAGGTGTTGGAGTGTGGCGGGCTGAAAAGGACGCGCCATGCTGTTCTCCATCGTCGGGTGGGTAGTTGGGTAGTGTTGCGACGCTGCAACAGACTAGATCACTTCGAAGTGGTCGAGAGAAGCTCGGGAAAAAGTAAACAAAGCAAGACAAACCAGGCAAACCAGGCAAACAGCGTACGCGCCCGCGATGCGTTGTCCCGTGACTGCGCCCCTCCTGCGGCGTTCCTATTGGGCGGCAGGCGGGATGGGATGCCTTGGCGCCTCAGCCCCTCCTCCCGATCGCGACGCTTTTCCACTGAACCTTAGCACACGACAGAACACACTAAGCACCAGACAGATCAGGCTGTGCAATGAGGGGTAGCGCACTCTTGTCGCACCACGCTGCCAACTCCAGTCCATGACTCAATCGACTGCAGCCAATTGACGTCAGTCACTCCGCCAATCACTTCGGACTCTGACATGCAGCCTGCAGCAATCCATGGGATCTATCACATCTGCGCCGTCCGCAAACCGCAAAACCAAAACAACGCGTCGTCTGAGCCCGCGATAGCAGCCTGACGTCCCGACACCCGGATCTGTCCACACCGGGCTTCTTCCACACTGTCGCTCTACTGACTTCAGGATGTTCTGCTCCTGCGATGCTATTACTTACTAGCTAGCTTTCCTGCTTTCTCCAGTCCCGCTTGCACTATTGTCTGCACGGGCCGATCTGATTGCATCATCGCCCGCCGGGAGAGCATCGCACAGCGTCGAAAAACAAGTTCCCGGGGTACCCCATGACGAAAGCACTTGGACCCGGAACAAAGGGGAAGAACGAACCAACAGGCGTCGTGTCTCATCATCGTGAGACGATCGATCGGCATTCCTTCTTGTGTTCTTGTTTTCCTCCCCCCGATGTTCTGATGCGCGCCCATGGGCTAGAGCCTGATAGATGCATCTTCTCTAAGCGCTGGTAATGGGCTAGTAACGCCCAGCCATATCTCTGTGGCCACTCACAGTCCATACTACCCAGTCTCCCCAGCAGAGTGTCCTGCCACAAGTCAGACCATTCGCGATCTGGTCAAATCAGATGACGATGCCGGCCCTCTCTTGGCTTCTTGTTGGCTTTGACTTTGTCCGAGTATGCAAGTGCTTGCTTTCGTCGTTGTCGTGCAGAGAGGGAGGGGTAGATTATAGTTAGCCCACGCCAATGAGGTCAGGACGACGTTTGCTGGACATGGCACTCTATTCGGAGTCGAACCGATCCGGATGCGTAGATGATCAACTCTGATTCGCCCGTCTATGTTTATACTTGTTGTTTGTTTCTTGTCTTGTGTTGTGTTGTTTTGATAAGCAATATCCGCCCAGCAGTCACTGAACGGAGCTGTTTCCAGTATGAGTGGACATGCAAATGAATAATCAGCATATACGACAGAAGCTCTCCTATACAGCCACAGTTTTCACATGTCCAGCCCAACCACTGCCGGCGTGAAGACACATCTGTCATAATATCCTGCCCTCTACGGTGTGCATTTCCATGGTTCGCGGGTCAGCCATGGCTGCTGCTACTACTTTGTCGACCTCGGTAAGCTATAGATCTATAGATACCTAAGGATCTGTATACATTTCTACTCATGGGATTGCCTTTATTCACAAACGGCACTCTAGTTGTGCCTTAGCTAACTGTAGGACTCTGATATATTCATACAAGTACGCTCTGGGAAGGGTACGCGCATGTGGAGCGGTGATGATATGTAGTAATACTATACAAGTACACTCGACTCAATTGATCATCTTCAATCCTGAATGGATACTTATCCTATACCAGAAATCGATCTAATTCTCATCCCAGGAATTTGCCCGTATAGGCAACGGGTACTCTTCAACCTGCAACATTCAGGAGGTGGGCAAATGACCCTTTATGAGTTTTATTAATAGGCCCGCCCTTTGGAATGGAGTCTATTGCTGCACTGCATTTGCATGCTGCATGCTGCATCCTGCCTCTTGCCGGAACACTTATCCATGGAGATTCCTTGCGCCGAGTCGAGATTCTTTCCAGAATATCAAACGTGTTCTCTTCTGATGGACTTGTAGTAGGCATGAGTCTACATGCTCTGCATCCGATTCGGATCAAGTTGTTGGGATGTCCTCCTGTGGAAGACATCCGCGTCAAACTCACAGTTCTTGATATAGAACAAGGCACACAAAACACACTGAGACAACAAGCTTGGTCTTTAATGTATAAAGAAATAATTTGAAAGAGTAAAACACACGTGTCAGATTTTCAACTAAGCTTATAAAGAAAGAAAAAAAAACCACTACCTGCAGACGAAAGCATGTACTATACTACATTATATAGACTCACTAGTTCTACACCCTAACTGAACAGCGCACCTAGCATACAACCATACCTAGTTCAGAACCATTTCATACCCAGGTTTCAAGGTCGAAGTAACCAGGCGCACCCTAACTCGGTCTGGAGGATTAAGCCACGAGCAAGGAGGAGCATCCGAGCGCCCACGATCAAGCTTGATTCTTGGAACAACCTCCTAGAGTTGCACAGTTTTTATATATTGACTAGTACACTGGTAACTCCACGTAACAGATATCCTGTCTGATGTGACACGTTAGACGAAAGGGTTCTTGGCGAGATTACCTCTTTGAATAATCGACGTTGATTCAAGGGATGAGATCATTGTCCACGAGCAAGGGATGGATTTTCATGATTGTGTATGAATTGATACAAGGGACAGCCAGACTAGTTTTCAGAAAAAATTGAAATAAAGTAATATATACTGTGAGCTAATTCCAATTGATATCATTGAACTGAGAGGACTGGTAAGTAGCTTGGTGCCAGAGGGTTCTTGATTCTTTCTACACTTACTTATATTGTCTAGCTTGCTTGTATTGCTGTAATTCGAGGCAGACTTATCAATGTCCTCTGAATAAGGAAGTTGATGCTTTTCTCGGTACCTTGTTGGAAGCTTTACTTTTGTGACTTTGGGTTAATGTTACGAATGCAAGCCCTATGGATATATATCTATATGTTCTGTTAACCTTATCATCACGTAGATGAAAAGAATTGGCCAATGTAGAACAGCTATCAAACGAGGGATGACATACATCCCTTCCGAAACCCCCCTTCCCCTGCACACACCCGAATCTAACGCAGGGAAAATGGAGAAATGAGAAAATAGAGCGGGGACCTCTTGCAGCCTGCAGGATGTCAAGAATGACACACATAGTTGACTAGCATGTAGATCATGCAGAGCCGTTCTAGCTATTTCCGGATCTTGGGTTTCTGGGGGTTTCCCTGCAGTTTAATCCTAGTCAATTCCCTTAGGGCTAGCTTGAATGAAAAGGCAATATTCTGGCCATTTCACATGCTTTGTCAAATACGCACTGCTTTTTTACAATTCTTGTTATACAAGTTGATACAAGAGAGAAAGACAGGTAGTGTTATATCATTCACAATGTTGATACTGTGGGCCTTGGTTGTCATGGCGATGAACAGCAAGCCAATAAGCCATCCTATCCTTTCTTATTAGCCTGGGTACAAAGGGCTCTTCCTGAAGTAATAGTTCTGCTCTTATTTAAGGGTGACGAACTAGGTTACCTTCTTTTAGTGGAACTATTTTACTGATGTAGATGCTATTTGATGTCCTTTTCATTAGTTGAGAATAATTACAAAATACCTAGTAAAAATGAAGAGCTGTATATCCATGTCGCGCAGTATACCAACTCTGTTAAAGTACTCAGTAAACCTATATTACAATACAGCTTGGAGCCTTTTTTCTTCAGTACTCTCTTCCTGCTTCTATGAAACGCTTATGAAGGTTGCGTGCGGATAACAGATGAAAACACGCTATGTAGTATCGGAGAAAGCATTACATCTACGCTGGCACTAAATATATATCATTTCTAGGGAAAAAAAAAGCTGTGGCTCTGTTAATTTATATGTTATCAGTTAACTCTTGTTTAAAGAAAATTGCAGCCGCCTTGTGTGCTATCATCGACAATCGGCTGATACTACATGTATACAGGATAGATATATTATGATTTAATGTTATATATATATAGTGATATTATACCCTGCATGAGGATCACAAACATTCCCACGATGGTGTTCGGCTACAGAATAGCTAACTAGTCCTCACTACTGAAATAATACTTGGATCTGTCCTGTGATCCATTGATATTATTTTGGTCTCAAGAACCTGGTCTCGATATGGTTGAGCATCGGGTAAACTTTCAGGCGCATCGACTCCGACCCCTCACGACTCCACATCGCCCAAAGACTGGTATATGACCAAATCAGTGTGTTCTGACATAAAACCGTTGATTCTCGTCTATAATTGATTTCAGTTCACCGTAAGTATTTGTATCCAGACATCATTACTCTGATATTATGTCTCCTGGCAAAGTGGCTGGAAAATCCTCCTACAGGATAGCATCCATCCCCGCCGATGGTATCGGCCCTGAGGTGATCGCAGCAGGTACCACCGTCCTTCAAAAGCTGGCGGCGACATTGAAAACCTTTGATGTCAGCTTTGAGCATTTCGACTGGGATAGCGCCTCCTACAAGAAACATGGACAGTATATCCCGGACGGAGGGTTAGAAAAGCTCAAAACGTTCGATGCAATCCTATTCGGCGCGGTGGGAGCTCCAGGTAGGCCGGGCGAATTATTTGTCTAGCTAGCTATGTTTGGTCTAATAATCCCAACAGATGTCCCTGATCATATTTCTCTCTGGGGACTGCGCCTAGCAATCTGCCAGCCACTGCAGCAGTTCGCCAACGTGCGTCCAACCAAGGTCCTCCGCGGCACGCAGTCGCCACTTCGAAACTGCTCAGTCGGTGACCTGGACTGGGTCATTGTACGAGAGAATTCCGAAGGCGAATACGCTGGCCAAGGCGGACGCAGCCATATTGGAAAGCCGTGGGAAGTCTCTACGGAGACCGCGATCTTCACCCGCCATGGCGTGGAACGTATCATGAGATTTGCTTTTGAGACGGCGCAGAGTCGGCCGCGGAAGCTCTTGACCGTTGTTACCAAGAGTAATGCCCAGCGAAACGGATTGGTTATGTGGGATGAAGTCGCGGCGGAGGTCGCAAAGGAATTCCCTGATGTGACGGTCGACAAGATGTTGGTTGATGCTATGACAACGAGAATGGTACTCAAGCCTGAGTCTCTGGACACTATTGTGGCTACAAATTTGGTGAGTCTGAGCTCATCCTAACGTTTCCCCGTCCGCACATATTGCTAATCGGGACTGTAGCACGCTGATATCTTGTCCGATTTGGCCGCTGCACTGGCCGGGTCTATTGGCATTGCACCGACGAGTAATCTTGATCCGACCAGAGAGAACCCATCCATGTTTGAGCCTATTCACGGCTCTGCGTTTGATATTACCGGCAAGGGCATTGGTGAGTACATTGCCTTCTTTTCCTCCCTCCAAAGACAGGATTTCTTTCATTATTAACACCAGCGCAGCAAACCCTGTCGCGACCTTCTGGACAGCTTCTGAAATGCTCGCATGGCTTGGTGAGAAGGAGGCTGCTAAACAGCTTTTGGACTGTGTCGAAGCTGTGTGTGAGAAGGGAATTGTCACTGCGGACCTTGGCGGCAACGCTACTACGGTTGATGTGACGAATGCCGTGTGCGAAGAGATTGAACGAACACTTTCTACATGCAAAGCATGAATTTTCCACGAAAGCCTAAAATATAGATGTATATCTAGAAGTTGAATGCTTGGGATTTCAGCTATAAAGTCAATAGTAGCAGTAAAATAGTAAAACTGGTTAACTACATAGGTTATATTGCGGATGTGGAGCTTATCGGCTTATCAGTTACGCTAATCCCTTTTGGGGCGGAATAATTTTTCTTAATGATCAACAACCGCGGAAGCTCCAACTTCCCTCCACAGCACGAACTTTTTTGTACAGTCTGGACTGAATTCGAAAAAATGGCGCAGAATCCAGGTTCCAAGAAGCGCCGTCGTGAACCATACAACGTCGATGTCAAGCTGGTCGAAATTTACGAAGACCTTGCCAACGAGAAGGAAGACATCCGGCTGAAAGCTGCTCACAGGCTGGTCTCGCGTTTTACCCCAGACGCAAAGCCTACGGCCGATGACGCTCAAAAAGCGTTGCAGAGGCTTTTTCGTGGCCTCTCCAGTGGCCGTAAAGCCGCCCGTGTCGGTTTCTCAATTGCCCTGACCGAGGTGCTAACGCAGGTTTTTTCGCCGAGTCGGTCAGAGGAGCTAAATGAATGGAGTGTCGCTAAAGCCATTGATATCTGGGAATCCTCGACAAAAGTCGCGGGTGGTGAAAGAGGACAGGTACAGGGCCCCGACTGCCATTGCTGTTGATTGGGGGAGCTAATTTCCGCGCAGGAACATAGAGATCATCACTTTGGCAGGCTCTTCGGAGCAGAGGCAATCATCAAGTCGACCATACTATTCCAGGCGTCCGAATTCGAGCAGTGGTTGAGAGTACTGGGTTTGATCTTTGAGTTGGGAAAGAGAAAGCCGTGGCTTCGGGAAGAGTGTGGTTGGATCCTCTACCGGGCCATCTACGAACTGGCGTCTCAGAAAATTGACACCAAATATGCCGAAAGCATTATCCAAGGAATAAGCTCAAATGAACTGGCCAAGACTCCTGAGGGAGTGGCTATTTGGTTAGCGGTGAAAGACCTGTTCCCGTCGGCGGCCCTCCCCTCGAACGTGTGGAAATTCGACGATCCCCTGGACCGACACGACAGGAAGACCCTCTCAAAGGTCATGAAGGAATCGTCCGCGGCGGATGAAGCAGAATCCGAAGGATCGGCTAAGATTTCGTCAGGGGTGTGGAATTCTAAGCTTCACTTTGCCTGGGACGCCGTACTTGGGAGGCTCTACGAGTCGGAGACTGCCGATGGGAAGTCCAAAGGACCGCGCCTCGATTTCAGTGACTTCTGGATTGAAGTAGTAGACAGTGAGTACTTTGTCAGAAATTATACAACATACATGACTAAGAATCTGCTAGATGGGCTTTTTGCGGCTGCGTCTTCGGATGAGCGCAAGTACTGGGGCTTTCTCGTCTTCATGAAAGTTCTGAACGACGGCCCAGGTCACCTCGCAAGTCGGATTTTCACAAAGAACCTAGTTAGATGTTTTATGAACCAGATGGCCGATAAGGAAAGATACCTCAACCGCATGGCTGTGAAGGCTTCCAGAACAATACAGACCCGGGTAGCCAAGGAGCCGGAGTTTGCTGCAGCCGCCGCAAGAGGACTAATGGGTCCTTCTGGCTCTATCAATTTTGACCAAGTGACAAAATCCAATGTGATCGAGAAGATCGTCGTCGAGGCTGGGCCAGCAGCTTTGAAATCCATCGTTGATTTCCTCGCCGATTTCATTGCTGTCCCAGGCGGGGAGGAGACCAATGCGGCCGCTTCAACCCGTAACTACATTTCCCGGTTGTTCGTGTCGATTGTCAAGTCGCGCAGCTCCGCCGGAGACGAGTTCGAACGTCTCCTAGAGGAGATACTCTTCGTCCTTGTGCGATTTGCCTATTTTGCAGACGAGACAGCAAAGCCACCGCTGTCTCCTGCCAGCCAAGAGCTCTTCCGGAACAAGATCAATCTCTGTCTGAACCCGCTTGTCAGCAACAGCAGAGACCCTGCTAGTGTGGCTTACGCGGTAGTACGACAGATCCGCAGCCTACAAAAGACGAACGAACACGGGAAGTTCATCATCGACATGGACGAGTCTATCTCAGAGTCGGTGGATGCTGCTTTCAAATCTCTGAAGAAACTCTCAAGCAAGGTGTGTATTCGTCAGTCTACTTCAAGCCTCTGTACTAAAATAGCAACAGATCAAGCATGACGACGGCCAAAGGGAGCCTAGCGTCCAGGCTTTCCGCCTGCTGTACTCTCTTACCATACTGGAGGTGTACAACGGCGATGGGGATGCAGTGTCAATGCTTGACGAGCTGGCGTTTTGCTACACGAAGTTCTGGGGGGATAAAAAATCCAAAAAGGAGGACAAGTCGGACGCGTCAAATGCACTGGTGGAGATCCTGTTGAGCTTTGCTTCCAAGCCTTCCCAGCTGTTCCGGCGCATGAGCGAGCAGGTCTTTGGTGTCTTTGCGGAGCAGATTACGGCAGATGGACTGCAGTCATTAATCTCTGTGCGAATCTTCTCTCCCATGATTTGATGAAACAAGGTTTGCTAATTTCGCCATAGGTGCTCGAAGTCAAAGAGAATCTTGCTGGACAGCAGGAAATGTTTGACAAACAGGACGACGAAGACGAAGAAATGCCGGATGCTGATGAAGAATCCGAGGAAGACTCTGACGAGGACCCTTCCGATGACGACTCTGTCGAGGTTATTGACGCAGACGAGGCCGAAAACGACGATGAGTCCGGAGAAGACGAAGACGAAGAAGAGCTGGCCGCATTCGACGCCAAATTAGCGGAAGCCCTCGGCACCAATGGCGATAACGTAGACTCGGACGCGGATATGGACGACGACGAGATGGAGGCCGTTGATGAGATGCTCGTCAAAGCCTTCAAGGCACGCAGACAGGCCGCCACCAAGAAGAAAGACAAGAAGGACGCCAAGGAAACCATGACCAACTTCAAGAACCGCGTGTTGGATCTGCTCCACGTGTATATCAAGAAATGCCATTCGAGCATGCTTGCGCTTGACCTGATACTGCCGCTGCTCCAACTAACTCGTCGGTCGACTGTGGACCAGATCTCGCAAAAGGCAGGCAATCTGCTTGCCGAGTATACAAGTCTTTGCAAGAGACATGGCATCCCTGAACTGAAGAAATCCGAGGATGACGACGAGGAGCACGACCCGGTAGAAGTAGTGTGGGAGCTACTGCGCAGCGTACACAAGGAGGCCACCATTCAGCACCGACAGAAACATTCGGCGGCAGTCAGCCAGGCAAGTCTTCTTCTTGTCCGGATTCTTGTAGCCCAAAACCGACAGAACATTGCTCAGATTATCGACATCTACGCCGAGACGCAAAAGACACAGATGTTGAGCAAGAATGGCCATTTCAAGTCTGGGTTCTTTGCCGATTGGAATTCTTGGTGTGTGAATTTCGGGAAAAACGCCAAACGGTGATAATCTGCCCTGTTTCCAGGTGAAATGTTCAAGACAGTCTGTATATAGAGATGTTGATAATATCGGGAAAAGAATATCATATAAAAGTTCATGATTATCATATATACTATATGGGAACCAAAAAGAAGAGGGTACTGTCTATATGATACAATGCTGATCAGTCTCCTCCAAGATTTCTAGCTTCATGCCCACCTCAATCTCGCCCTCGCTGCGTGGACAACTGAGCATGCCGAAGCAAGGCTTGTACTTGGACCCCTCGTCGATCACCCGATACGACATGAGCGTTTCCCACGGCTCGTGCATGTGTTTCTCAGCAGTCGAAGGTTCCACGTTGGGTACTTGACACCGGGCACAACGACACACCACATCGATTTCAATGGGTTGTTTGTTGCTGGTCTTTGGGTTGGACGGGACAATGCGCACCGTCTTCCACGTATCTTCCGACCAGGCGGGATTACCCGTGACAACGATATTGGGCCGAAAGCGTTCGATGGTGATGGGCGACTCGCCCTTGTCGGTCAGTCGGCCATTGAGTTCCGCCACCGACGACTCGGACGCAATCAGCACGGGCATCATGTCGGCGAAATGGGTTGCCTGGGCTCGTCCGAGCTTGTCCTTGGCGGCGTTACCCTTGAGAAGACGCTCCGTGGGCCCATTGTAGACCAGACAGACAGACCGGTTGAGGAACTGGGAGACGAGCTCGTTGACCTCTGGGCCGTAGTAGTAGCCGTCCGTCAGGGTGTTCCAGACCTTGACCTCGCCGAGCGTGGTGTTGGCCTGCAGCCATTCTTGCGAGGGCCGGGCCGGGACGCTGACGACTTTGCTGCTGATCGCACTGTCATCACTGGCAATGCGGATGTGCAGAAACTCGCCGTCGGCGCTCAGCGACGGAGTGATTAGTGTCATGCGCGGGTTCTGGCGGATGGTGACGAAGCGGCCAGTGTCGGCGTCCACAAACATCCATCGCCGGTCTAGGTCGAGTCCATGGGGACGCAGGGTTGTACTTGAAAGCGAGAAGCCGCGGCAGGACTTGATAGGGTACACACGGAGAGCGACAATGTCGTAGGCTTCATAAGGTTTGGGATTTAGGCGGAGGAGCAATTTGTGGGATTGTTGGCGTAGTTTGCGCAGCCGTGGCCAGAGGAGGACGGCGATGATGCGTGCGAGGATCAAGGTGCCGGCGATGGCGAGTTGCTGTGAGGCGGGGGGGAGCTTTATATAGCTAAGCATGTCCATCATTGCGTGTGTCGCCGACCGAGAGCAAGTGATATATTATATGTACATGCGTATAACATGAGCAGGTTCAACAGTAGTTGATAGTTATCACAATGCGGAGAAAGAAAAGTCCCCATTTTTTTTTCTTTCTTATACACCGCCCCCGCCAATCGGAAGGGTACCCACTATCGCACTCATCTGGAGCCGTCACCGCTGGGATGATTAATCCAAAATTTGGTTGATATTTACATTGGAGCAATGTGTATGCAGACTACTTGGCTGACAACCTGGTTGGGTTTACGGTGGTGTAGCTACAGTAGGGAGATCCGATGCACGCTTAACCTTAAACCATTACCGGAAATTCAGTTTACTGCAGGTATATATAGTCATTAATGATTGACGTCTAATCAACTGATGTCATTATAGAGAGAGAGACGAGTCATGAAGTGGGTTGATATCACATTATTAGACCAAAGATTTATAAGCTTATGTACTAGTAACCTCAGCGTCGTGTATGTAAAAGGTAAAGAAGATGCATCATCGCACGAACACCACGCGGAAACACACACAGGGACAATATTTGAAATTCACGATTCATAACCGCATTTTCATGCTTTGTCAATCCAAGAAGTCACCATCGACTTGATGAGAGCAACAGCAACCTCAGTGCCCAGTACGCGGCTGGCATCGTCCGTCGCCGCGGGGATGTGCAGGAACATCACCGACTGCGGCCGGCGCTCCTCGTACGCCAGCGCTAGACTGGAATAAAAGATGAACTCACACAGATACCGGCCAGCGTCATCTGAGATGCGCAAATCCGTACCGGCAGGCGCGTTCGACTTCCATGATAGCAGGAACTGTCTATTCGGAGTGAAGGGTGTGACTCGGAACTGTCCCTCGGGCGAGATATTGGCTGACTCTTCTCCTTCTCCTTCTCCGGCCACAGCCCTGGCCGGGTCGACGGGCCCTGGGTAGAGTACGGTAGGAAAGCCCTTTTCCTTCCAGATCTTCTCGCCATCCTCATACCCCAGCTTCTCATTCACATCGGTGATGCGGTAGTTGTCGCGGAACGCGCGTGTTTCGACAGAGTACCATTGCCGGTTCGGAGCGATGCCGATGTGCACCGTCAGATCCGGGCGTTTGCCATTGTGGGCCAGCGCAAAGTCGTCTAGAATCTGTGGTAGGAGAGTGCGGACGGTGTGGTAAGAGACCGGGAAGGGCGTGGGGTGCGTGTGGATCTGCACTGTTCGCTCTCCCACTGCTGCGGTCTTGCCTATTGCGGTAATTTCTTTCGGTAGGGACGATGCGACCAGATGTGATGCATTGACTAGGTTGTCTTTGAATGGCTGTGCGAGTGGTCAGAACAGTGCTTGTCTTTATCTTTCCACGTTTCTGTTGCTTCTGCTGGAAATGCTGGATCTTGATGTAGTCCTTACCCCGAACCCTGTCACCAAGACTGTGATCGGCTCTAGCTCCGAAAGGGCCGCTGTGGGGTCCTCTGCTTGTACTATGCCAATGTCGCCCATTGCTGCTGTTATGTGACTGTGTCTGGGAAGCAAATGAGTAAGGAGGAATTGGACTGAAATGATTTGGTAAAGAGGAAACAGAAGGAGTCGAACAAAAGGGAGAAAAGAAGAGTTGAGCCTAAATAATGGGAGTATTGGATTTCAAACAGAAAAGTCTCTAGTCTCACGAGACCTCGACCTGGGGACCCCAACGCGGTCGTCAGTGCCCAATTGGCTGGGCTGGCACCCGGAGTGGGGGAGCTGCCGTTTGCGGAAGGTGTATACCAACTTAGTTGTACACGTTCAGGGTGAAGTCTCATAGAGTAGATCTAAGACGTCCACTATGATTCGGTGTGTGCTGTGCAAAAATTGGATACGTGACAGGAGTTGTTTCATTTTGCGTTGTCTGTTTTGATGTTTCTCTCTTGAAACTGGTTCTCGTCATTTCCGACCTACCGATGAAGAGCATAATATTTCCTAAAAAGGTAATCCGGCCAGATCGATAATGACATCACTCATCTTGATCGTCAGATAGCATCTAGAGACTGCTCCTTATGATGTAACAAAGTGTAACACTAAATCCATCACCGTAACTGACGATGGATTGATGCTTGACATCACCCTTTACGCGGCCTACTCTGTGGTAGATGATTGACGGCGGGCAGGTGAAAGGGAGGGGATGAACGACGAACAACGAACGACAAGGCAAAGGCTAGCAACCAAAACAACATTGAAATTGTACATGCACTTACCTGCGGAGACAAACCCAGTTCATATTTTGATATCTTTTGAGTGGAGCAACTAGCTCGTGAAGGCTTCTCTAGTCGGTGCTCCATCGGCTTTAGGGAAAATAAGGTTGATCTTCCTTTTTGACAACGGCTCACTTACCTAGGTTATTGTGTCTACCATCTTTGATACAGAAGTAGTATGCCCTACAACCGCATGTGCGCTGCACATTCGAAAGCATGGTCCCAGAGTAGGATTAAGGGGCAACTCCACTGTACATTTTTTCGGAGGCCGCCTGATTCTGCTTCTCCCCAAATCTCATGAGTACTCGTCCCTTGGTCTGGTCGCTTCCGAGTTCTTGCCTTGCTTTCCAGGATTTTACAGATCAAGACCAGAATGACGTGACAAAGGGCTATGCTTGTTGACGGCAATCCAGTGTTGCTCTCTCACTTTGGGCAAAATTCAGCCAATCCAGTAACCAAGAAGGCGCAGATCAATTTGGAGGATGCTTCTCGATCTCCTGCGCTGCTAAACCCATACGCACCCGATGCCGGCCGAACTAGCAAGTCATTGCCTAGGATGCGGCGAATCCTTTGCAAAGACATGACCGTTATGCCCAGCTGTGCCATGCGTACATACTCCAAGCATGTGCCCATCATTTTTCGATCGCCCGTCTTCAAAATCTGACTCCGTCAACTTTTGGAACCCTGGCACCACTACAGGACAGGCAAACAGTGTGATGTTGTACAGTCAGAGGGTATTGTTGTTACCAGAGTGTTGCTGCTTGCCTACCGCTGGGGTGACGGAGGGAGTACAGGTGTAAAGTAACGGTAGACACCGTTCACGCGAACATCTTGCCGGGTCGTGCAGTGTTATAGCACCTATGAGATTTGAATTGCATCAAAACACTATCATTTGCTGTTATGACTACCTTTTTTATTCCATCTCTCAGAGGCTCAGGGTGGGCTCCAAGCGTCCCGCACATAGACATGGCCATTTAATATTCCAATTAACGCTTGCTGCTGTCGTAAACGCCAGTACGTGCGCGCATACCAAGCATGGCATATGATGGCCGGCTAGCAGCAAGGACGTGGTAGGAGAAGTGTCCTGGTGATCAGCATGTCCGTTTTCCTGCTCTTTATTCTCATTGGACTTTGCCGAGTACGAGACTCCAAGTGATAGACTTCTCAAGAAACAGTCAAGCGCTCGTGGCGCCAAGGGTGGGTGACTCAGGAAAGGAGAAGAGAGACACTAACGCTTCACTTTGACACGGCGTTGGGAATCGAACCTTGGGAGCGACCTCGTGCAGGCAAACGCGACAACGCGACATGGGTCGTTACCGGTACGGTCACCAAGTAGGCGCGGCGGCGCGCGATCGGGCACGATCGGCGATCTGATAGGCGGCGACGCGCTTATCGATACAGGCTTGATACGTACTTAACGCGTAGACGCGTGTGCGGGGTCATGGACGCGCATCCCTGCAACCGGCCAACGTCGCGCCTTCCCTCGTCTCTGCTTCTGTTCCTTCCGTTTCCACTTGCTCGTGCTCTCGGGCCGCGACTGCCATTTCGACATGCACCACAGTTAACAATGGCTCTGTCGGTCTAAGTTTAGCATTCGCTGAACGGCATTCTGTCACAATGGAAATCACCTGATGGTTGTTTGTTATTGTGTCCGTGTAGCCCCTGTCCTCATTGCTGTGTCTTGCACTCGACGCTTGTTCCAGCCCAGCGAGTCGCCCCACTTTGCTGCCCACCGGTCCAAGCCAGCACTCTCTAGTGGCTTTTCTTTCATATATTTTTTTTTTTTTTTTTTCCTCTTTTCTAAAGCCTTTGCTTCCCTCTGTTCTTTTTGTGTCTATGCAGCTGTGCATGCGAGTTGGCGCAGTGCGGGGAAAGCACATTGTCCTCTCGAAGGCTGACTGGTTCTTGGGTTTGTTGACATTTTTGCTGCTGCACCTACAGAACAGAAAATTCATGCACCCTGCAGTCGGTCCGTCCCAGGTGCATTGCATATTGCTCAGCTGGGTGGTGCGACTAGACCGCGTGCTAGGCCGAGTTGGGCTATGTAGTTGCCGGCCGGGTGCCAAATGGCCTGATGCCGGCTCCGTGTGCCCATAGGTATCGGTTATCAACTAACTAACTTCAAAGTTACTATGAACACAGCACGGCGTGCAACGGAATACCACTGCTCATTCGCAAGCTAGTCACCCCAGCCCCCTCAATTTTCACCCTGGACTTCATGAATTGGCAGACTGGATCCCGGTTGCTGCCGTGTGCCTCGTTGATCAGCAATTCGCTCATATTCTTATCGCAGCGACACAACCGGTGCGCGGTAGGCAGAGATGAAACTTGCATTGAGCCCTTGCGACGTGCAGGCGAGACGGTGTAGGACCCGACAGGCCCTCATCGGTACCCCGTACGGCGAAACCCAAAAGTAAAATATCATATACTGAGAAGTGCATGATTGTTCAGTAATTGCCAGCTACCTGTCGACATCAGCAAGAATCGTTGGGGGGAGTGGTGCCCTATTTCGACGGTGGGCGAACCGCCCTCGCGCTACGGGCGGATAGGGCCTGGGGCACAGGCGATCCCGCAACCTGCAATTTGATCACACTCACAATCACATCCAACCATTTGCTGCTGTCCGACACAGAGTATTGCACCAAGTAGACCCCCTCAAAGGAGCCGGCCAGAGTAAATCTACCAAAGACAAGTCTGTTGACATTTTATCATATAGAGATGACTATCCGATTGCCGGGGATTCCACGGTGTAGTCCGCTGTCACTTGTTTGCTGCGCGTCGCCATAGTGTTTAGACTGTTAAGTTAATTAGCCCGTACCTAGCGATCCGCCAGCTAATCGACTAGCCCCATGAGCCCACTGGGCACTCTAGTGAGGGCGGTAGAGCTGCTCCGGGAATGGCTCGACGTGTTTTCGCGGGCGGTGAGTGGGCCGCCCCGGCGCCTTCCCAGGTTTCCAAGTTGCCAGCTCCCCGTGGGTGGTTCCTTCCTTCGTGCCCTCGTTGCTTTTCCCTCTCTCCGTCTCTCTCACCTTCACCTTCTCCTCTTCCCTCTTTCCTCTCCCTCTCGCTTTCTTCCTCTCTCCATCAGCCATCTGTCCCCCTCCCCTACCCCCTCCCCGAGCGACACGTTCTTTGATCGCTGTCCGGATTACGCCCCATTTCCTTTGTGTGTATCTGTCTGTCTGTGTGTGTGCGCGCGCGCGTGTGTGTTGGAGTCCGTGTTTTTCCCCGGCGTCGTCGAATCCTGTTACCCGAGTCCGCGTGGGTCGCTCAAATCAGAAAGTCAATCGATAAGCCCATCATCATATCCGGGGAGGCTGGGAAACGCGAACATTAGAGAACCACTCAGACCACCACCCTCCCGTCTGATCGATCCAGCACGTTCTCGCCTGCCTCTCGACGTCTTCCTTTTCGTTTTCTCGCAACCAACGCAAAAACACCGAAAACCAAAAAAACCAAGCGCCGCTCGAGAAATACTCACCACAACGACCGATCCCGGCATTTCTCTTTTCTCTTTTCTTTCTGTGTTTTGACGAAGCATCCTTTCTCTTTCCTTCTCCTTTTTCAACTGTTCTCTTCCTCTTTCTCTTTGTTACTTCCGTTCTCCCGTATACTTCAGATGTGCTGTCGCGAACGAATGACCAAGTGGTAATTGTATGTTGTGATACCGGCCAATCTCTCTCGATCCAACCGGCATCTTCCTGTCTCGTTTTCTTTCGTGGAGAAGCAACTTTCTGATAGGCGCGACACTATGCAATCGTACGAGCTCTAAATTGGCAACGACTTATTTCACCGACATGTTTGTGGACCGCTATCGGCCTTGATATCAACTACAGCACAATTAAGCCGCCACCGGTATCAGCGTTGGAGTCGCAGTTCATCCATTGTTACGTCGATCCATCGACCTCCATCTGCCTGCCGGAAACCGTCATGGCGCAACAACCGCAGGGCCTGTCCCGAACCTTACCCAAGAGCTTCACTTTCCCCTCCGCCTATCACAACCCTCCGAGAACGCCGGAGCATGCGCACGCCGAACCAGAGATTCCCCCGCCTCCGAGGCACTCAAGCTACCGAATCAGGCGCCCGCGCTTTGGGAGCGAGGCCAACATCTTCTCGACCATGAATAGCGCGCCCAGCATTTTCGATTTCAGTCGCGCTGACGTGCCGCTCCCCTCGATCGAATTTCCCCCCGCAGAGACCACGTCCGAGCCTGACAATGCTCCCTCGGACCCGGCGACAACGGATTTGCTGCAGGTTCCCGCGCCCCGGCGCATGGACTTCAAGACCCCTCCAGCTCAGATCCGCACGACTCCATTCAACTTTCCTCCGCCCACCCCGGAACGGCCTGATGATGACCACGACGACCCGATTGAACGGCCAAGCTCGCGAGCGTCTGACTCGTCGGTCTCTTCCATCGAAACCTATGTCACGCAACCGTCGGTGGGCGGTAGCTGCACCAGCCCGGAGAGCGAGATCTATGACCCCTTTGGCTTCCAGCCGGAGGAGACCAGGAAATATCTCCTCGAGACCCCATCCAGCCGCGTGACGAAGCGAAGGCAATCCCTAGACATCCAGAAGAAAAACAGATGTCGATGGACCGCAGAGATGGACAACCACTTGTGGAGCGTTTACCAGATCTTTCTACAAGATCCGACAATCACCCCGTTCAAAATGCTTCCCGGGAGTCTGCCACCTTTGGGCGTGTCTCACCGAGTCGCCCGTGAAGCCAAGAAGACCTGGTCCAAGGTCAAGGCACGAAGGGAACAGACTCCTCAGGCTGGTGCCACAGCTGGCCCGGGTGACCGAAAAGACGACCTGATCACAGAGTCGAGAAGTGGCAGCAGTACCCCGACAGCGTCCAAGTCCAAGGCAGCGGGCGCACATCCTCGTTGGCCACGCTCTGAAGCCACAACGAGGCGGCGGCTGAAACTGCTCTGCAGACGCAAGTTCTCCATGGCGCCGCACTATCAGCGCTTGTTGGCATCACGTAGTCCGTCTCCGGCTGATCCGTTTACGACCGCTTTCCAAGAACAATCTCGACAACCGGACCCTCTTGCCAATGAAGCAGCTGCTTTCACCACCCGCGATCTTGGTGTCTCCCTTGTTTCGAGCTCTCTGCCCACAACCTTGGCTCAGCCACCATTCATCAGCCCACCTGCTGCGGAACCCACTCGGATTGAAGACTGGTTCAACAACCCGGAGAGCCAGCCCTTTCAGTCGCTCGAGCAGCCGCAGCCCAGTATCAAGATTTCGGCTGTTGCCTCTCCCCTTCCGGCTACGACCGAGCCATTGCCTCGCCTGGGATCTCCGTTTATGTACAACACATGGGGCCCTGATACATCGAATCGCGAACTTCGTACGCCCGTCCGCAAAGCGCGACGAGATACAGTCCACGTGGCCGGGTCACGGTTGAGATCGCCTCCCCGAATGGACCTCGGTGCCAATGTCAACAAGCGCCGGGTATACCAGCGCCTGGACTCGAGCCCTAACTCGACCGATGTCCAACGTAGCATCCGCGACTTGGCCCGTGACGGTAAATTGAAAGACGGCCAGCGTCGGGTGCGACTGCGCAACCGTGGCAACACGACAAGCGGCGGGTTCAGTTCAAAGGAGCGCATCGAGCAACTGTTTTCGCCCACGTCGCCGTTTACTTTCCCTGCCCGATCGGAAAGCGGACAAGCTCAGACAGCCAGTGGTAGCTCGGATGGGGGCCTCCGTCCCCGAAGTGAGACAGTCCGACGTCTTGGGTCTCCATTCAGCCTCGACAATAAGCCGCGCTTCCAACACCCGGGGACTCCGCGCCATGCTCCATCCCTTTCGGATTCATTTACTCCTCAGTCTACCAATACGCAGGGCTACCGCTACGGGGAACTCTCCTCGGTCAATGACCGAAATCCAGGAAAACTGCCCTACGACCCGACCGAGGAGGGCATTTCAGACGCAGAGCGAATCCGCCGACAAATCTTGAATTTGCCTTTTACGAAATTCTAAAAGGTACTTGCCAGCCCCCGTGCTCTTCCCGTTTTCTGCGCCATTACAGGGGACTGCGCCTCTCGAGACACTTTTTTTGACCGTTTCAACAATTCACAAACCGGCCTGGTCTCATTACTCGATGCAATTACGTCGATGTATAGAATTGTTTTCATTTTGCATTCTTCTTTAGCACCGCATTATCGCTCTTCGGATGTGAAACAGAACGAAGTACGACTAAACTGACGACTGACGATATGATCATGTGACATGAGTTCCTTTTGGAACACGAAAATCTGCAATTTTTTTTTATTAATTTTTGTTTTATGGCCGAAATCTGTGCCCCTAATTTTCTTGGACCACGGATTCACACTGGGCAATTTTGATGCATCCGTGGTTTGGCTTTCGAAACCGAAGTTGTACAACTTCGCTCACGATATCCTAGACCATTCTTTCCCCTGCTCGCTTCCAAAAGGTTGGCGACTTGCGAGGGAAAAGAAGCTGTGATGTTGTTCTTTTTGACGAACACTTATGATTTCGCCTACTATCTTCCCACTTCCCCCCTCTATCGACCACGACGCATTGTGTACCTGCAAACTAAATCACACTCGTCGGTGACAGGAGAATTTACCTCTTCGCGCTTGATACCAAATGGACTCGAGACCAGATGGACCTATCAATGCAATCTCAAATCTTACTGTCGTCCTTGACTGCCATCGGCGAATTACACTCTTTTGGATTTCCTTGTCTCAAGTGTGCCAGCCTGTTTCTTGTCTCTTCCTCTTCCGGCCAAACATTCAATTTCTCCAATTTGGCGAAGACTGGCAGGGACTCGAGTTTCTGCTTGCACATCATCCATCAACCTTTTGTCATTTTGACAATATACATACTATCGCTAAATTTCTTTTGATTTTTTTTTTCTTCTTGCTTCTTGATCTACTTCCTTTCTCTCTTTGATTTTTTTCTTATTTATCCACTCATACATCTCTCCTCTCTCCCCACCTTATATTTTGTTGCCACATCCTTCCGAAAGTACAATCTTGCGTCGCGTGGTCGTTCCTCCACCTTTGATGATTTGATGACATGACTGAAATGTGAAGAAGACCGGGACCAATCCCCTTAAAACGACGAGAAGGGACAACGTTTTGAATGAATTACTGAATAGATGATGAGTGATGATGGCATACTTGTTCTTTTCTTCTTCTCTTCGCGAACCATTGTTTCAGATTAACCTGTCTTTGACAATTATACTTCCCTATCAACTTTGCAAGATTTACAGAGTAAGAACTCCAACATAGGAGCTGATATACAGTAAGCTATGTAGGTTTTATTCACGTTCATAATTATACCACTGTGAAACGACGTACCACCAAATCAAGCATATACAGTATAATTTGAAAAAACCATGAACCATGCGGGTATAATAGATATAGAAACAAAAACATCATAGTTATTTACAAAAAAATCATAGACCAAGAAACATACAAAAAAGTGAAAGATGCCATCACCGATCCCTCTCCAATCTCTCCTTTCGACGCGACAAATGAGCTTCCAGTTTACGAATCTGTTGGAGAAGACCCTTCTTCTCCGCATTTGCAGTCAACCAAGCCTCCATGCGTCCGCGCACGTGTTTCATTGAATGTAACACGGGGAGTGTCCTTGGGGATTCGGAAGGGCTAGTGGACGAAACGGTGCTGCCGCTCCGTCGTCGTTGCCGCTGTTGTTCTTGTTGTTCTCGCTCCAGATTAGCCCACCGAGCGCTGTATGGGTTCAGGAGGAGATCGAACACGTCGGACCAGATCTCGCGGTCCCAGTAGCGTTTGAGAGACTCGCGGATACGGTAGCGTTTGGATGAGAGATTGCTCTCCTCTCCCTCCCCGGAAGATGAAGTGCGGGGATCGACAGGGACACATTCGAGGTACTTCCCAAACAGCATTGCGTGAATGGTCACTGCGACACCGTACAGATCAATTTGGTACGTCCACGGACGCATCTCGCGCACTTCGATGCACTCGTGTTCGCTCATTTCCCATTCGGCAATGAACTTGACGTCCGGTCGGAACGCTCTCATGTCGACGCCCCGGCCAAAGTCGATGAGCATGAGGCCTCTGTCGTGCCAGCCAAAGTGGCCGCGTGTGGAGTAGTGTGCTTCGCTCACTTCCGACGAGTCATCGTCCTCCAGGTCCAGGAGCGATTGTGAAGTGGACGACGAGGAGGACCGTTTGTTGGCACTATCGAATCGGACTAGACAGTTGTCCGGTTTGACGTCGCCATGGAGGATGCCGCAAGCATGGAGGGCTTCGATTGTGCGAAATAGCTCGACGGCGAAGAACATAGCTAGCGCTTCGTCCATGCCGGCGTCCGCATTGCCCGTGCTTGTGATAGCCTCTGTTCTGATGATGTTGACCAGGTCCAGGAGAGTGCCTTGTCCTCGGTAGTCCTCCACCAAGAATGATTCGTCTTTGAACAGATGGAGCTCATGGGCTTTGACGATGCTGTCTGCTGCACGGGATAACGATGTTGAGGCAGCTATGCGATCATGCGCAGTTCGAATCATGTAAAACTCCCATGCATTTGGCGGGTCGGTTTCCATTTTTATGGCCTCGAAACCGTGGCGATGCTCGTTAGAACATCTCTTTGGTTTCGCCTGCGTTTTACTTGCCATGTTCTCTGCGAGGTATACAGGCGCGTATGCCCCCGCTCCGAGTTCGCGTTTGACGGCATATGCCCTATTAGCATCGGGAAAATCCAGAATCGGTGGCTTTAGAGACACCTTGTCCCCGCTCCTCGCTGGCCGCTTTAGGGCTTTGGAATATTTGTGCAAGTCGCCAGCATGCGCACCATATACCGACGATTTATCATAATATCCTGAATACGTCGAGAGAGGTGGCTCGGTAAGCTTCAAAATCTTCCTTCGGATGCCGATGTCTGTAGGATCACATTGCTGTTCTTTGATGATGGCGGCAAGCTCAGCCGGTTCGGTTGAAGCAGGCCGTTTGACAGGCGACCGTGGAAGTGTCTTGACCGCTGGACTCGGTGATTGAATCTCTTGCAGGTGAGCGACAGCTCTGCCTGCATCCGGAGTAGGGAGGAGCAAGTCTCCGACTGGCGATCCACTAGGTGTATAGTCAACTTCTGGGACCGTTTTACAGGGTGTCTTTGTGTCATAGAGCCGGCTCTTTGCTGCGGTGAACGAGGGAAATGACGACTCGGTCTGCTCGATTATAGGCGTCATGAAGGGCAGCCGATTCTGAGCCATTATCGCTGCATCACGATACATCCCAACCGGCGGATTATAATCTTCGGGCATCTCCGGGATGAACCTGTCCCTTAGCCCATTGGGTTCCTCAGCTGCTCTAGGTGTTTCGGACGGAAGCCGAGGGATGTGTTTGCTTGCTGTGAAATCGGTCCAGTCTCCATCATCCTCGATGTCTTCATCCCCTTCATCCCCGTCTTCCTCGTCGTTGCCTCGTATGTGGCTGGTGTCATCATCGCCAAACTCACTTGTTCCAGCCGATATCCTGCCGGTAGCTGTACTCTCTGCACCACTTGTGTAGTCATCATCTTCGTATTCACTATCAAAGAGACTGTCCCCATGGTCGTCATGGGCCGTTTCAGACTTCAATGGCTGGTTGAAGATACTGTATATTTCGTCGGTAGCAGCACGGGTGTGGATTGTCATTGTTGGTTCCCTAGTACTTTTGCGTCTTATTTTGGGCTTTACAGGGGAGTCCAAGTTCAATTTGACTATTGCAATGAGCAATCTCATCGGAAACCTCAAGAGAATGAAATGAACTTACCTGTCTGTGTCTCGTTTATCTCCCGCACTTTGAACTTCTTCACCTTGGACAGCTTGTTCTCGCGATCGCCTTGATGTGAGGACTTGTGTCCATCGCTTATGCCGTGGTCAATAATCTCGTTAAATGGCTCAGAGCGTTCTGGGATACGACTGGCAGCGTTGGTCGGAATCTCCTGCAGTGCCTTGTCTGATTTACTCCAGTCCTTCGCCAACCACCCTCTATGAGCAGCTCGAAGTTCTTCCAAACAGATTTCACGACTAGGATCGTTGTAGTCTGGATAAACGGCCTCTAAGTTCACAGCGACACATTCTTTCCTGCCAGTTCGAGGGTTGATGGCTTCTCTAATATGATGTTCGGGAGTGTGTCTTTGTGCACGTGAAATATTCAATACATCTGGTGCATTCTTATTTGACTGTATACATAGGAAACGCCAAACGCCAAAGCCATGCCACCAATTAGTCCTAGGATCGTAAATATGTGGAAAAGACCAGAAAGGAAGGGAGTCATTGCTCGGTGCTTACCTGGTCCCTAAAAATAGCCATTTTCTGCACCGGAGCCCGTTGCTTTTCCGACTTGAGCGTTTCGCCCACCCATGGCTTCGCTTCAATACTATTCTCCTTTTTCCTGTCTCGAGCTGACTGAATGCTATCCCAACCGGCCGATTGCCCGCTTACTGCTGGCTGGGAAGGTGCATCACTGGAATCAGCAAAAATAGCCATTTTCGGCTTCCCTGACCTTTTTGCCGTTGTATTTCCTCCTATACCTCTGGGCTGTGGCGCCTGGGGGTCAGCGGGCGTGGTTCGAGCCGTTGCAAAAGGATCAACTTTTGCAGCCAACGCAGCACGAACTGCTGGCAAAGCAGGAGACGATGGGCCGTCACTTCCTCCTGGTCGTTGTTCGAATCGAGTCTGGAATTCGCCAAATTTGCGAAGAAGACGCTCTTGTGGGCGAGCCTCTTTCTCTATGCCAAGTTTATAGACTTCTTCTGCCTGCACCCATCTGCCAGCCCCTTCGAGCCAAGCGGCAAACTCCTCGTAAAAGAGTGCCAGACCCTGACCGATATTGTGCCGCGAGAGGAAAGCAAAAGTCTCACGTGGAGCATCTGAGAAGAGTCTTATATAATGTAGCCACAGCCGAAGATATCGCGGATCGTTCTTATAGTGCGCTGAGTTGAGAAATGCCTTGGTTGCACGCTCCAACAGGTTCAAGAGCCCGGATTCTGCAGTTGCTTGTGCAGACGGGTAGGCATTCATAGTCCATTTGACATATCGGTCGAAAACATCGAGCGGGTCGTCTGAATCCGCACTAGCCTGGATCTCGGCTTCATATTCCTGTCTTATAGCATCGTTCAGGCTCCGTGTCTCGTTTGGCGAAGGGGATACATATTTGTCGCCGTTACTCCCGGATGAAAAAATTTGTGCCAAAGCCTTTGCTGACCGTCCGCCTGGAAGTGACTGGATGTTTTCTTTTTGTGTCTCGATCACGTCGAAGTTGATAAGATCTTCAGAAGCCGACATGATGGCGGGCCGCGTCTTCTGAGCAGCCGTCGATTTGACCGCTGTTCCGTGTAAAGGCAGACGTAGCTCCGTTTCCTGGATGAGATGAGTACAACAAGATTACCCGTCTATATTGATTGCTGTCAAGTGATCATGGACTGTGGAATGTCCGGCGTTGATGTTGAGGAGTGAGGATAATTTTGTTATCGGGCGGACGATAAACAAATTGAGGTCCGCTGGGCGGTTGCCCCGGGAACAGGTCACGTGAACCAGCTTCATGTGGCGAGATGCACTGCTCTTTAGAGAAGGATAAAACATTCTTTCTGGATATTGCACTCTGTACTCAATCAATCTGGTCTTATAAATAACTTGATTCGTGAGAGCTTTTCTTCAAGATCGATGATACCTGAAAGGTTGTATGTCTGATAGAAGACCAGAGCTTTGCCTCTAGAATAGACACACTAGGTCCCTAGGCAGGGGCTGAACTTTGATTGGGGGTTGATGATCTTGAAGTAATGATACAAACATATCTACATTAAACTACTAATTCCTGTCATGCGAATTAAGTAGCAAGAACTGTGTAGGTATGTATGCCTTATACGTTGACTGGCTTGCGGATGTGTTTGCGGTCGTTGAGCTTATCGCGCGATAAGGAACTCTGCGCTCCATCCTCCGCTGCATCGCGCCCAGTCACCACCTGCATTACAAGGCCAGCACCTCGGCCAAAACCCTCTTCATAATCCTACTTTCTCGCTTCTACGGCTGCTAACAGACTCAGAAATGCCAGCTCTTACCAACAGCAGCAAGAAACGCGCTGCAGCTGATGAAAACCCGGAACAAGACCAGAGCTCCTCTTCGCCGAGAAGATCGAAACGAACGCGCAAAAGCGTAAATGCTATTACAACGACACCCCCGAAAGCAGATACTCTCGAGGGAACAGATAAACCGGAGAAGCTTGCTAGACGAGTTACTACTGGCAAAGGCGCTGGTCGTGGCACCTCGCATATCCATACGAAGGATTCGGATATTAAGATCGAGCAGGACAGGTCGATTGTAATCAAGGCACAAACAACTCGTGTGACTGAGGCTACGGAAGACGTAGTGAAGAAAGAAATTGGAGTCGAAGAAGAACACGAGATACTGCCTAAAAAGACTACCAAAAAAGGGGCATCGAAAGAGGAAAAAGCTGCGGAGATGGAACCACTAGCGGCGAGGACAAAAGGGCTGCAGATGTTTGTTGGTGCCCATGTCAGCGCCGCCAAAGGTTTGTCACTACTGAAAATTTTTTTAAAGCATTGCTAATCTGACTTGTCTGCAGGAGTACAGAATTCTGTGATCAATAGCGTGCACATAGGGTATGAGATAAAGCTGGCAAAAGAGACAAATGCGGCTAGATGCTAATTCTTCATATAGGGGAAATGCCTTTGCACTTTTCCTAAAATCGCAAAGAAAATGGGACAATCCTCCATTGCAGGACGAACACAGGGAGCAGTTTCGAAAATTCTGTCTAGACCAGCAATATGACGCTGCCAAGTGAGTCATGGATTGGCTGCCTCATCGGGCAATTTTGGCTGATCCATAAACAGATACATCCTGCCACATGGTTCATACTTGGTTAATCTAGCTCGAGAAGACAAGGGCAAGGCTAAACAGGCATATGACTCCTTTCTCGACGATCTGGAACGATGCGAACAACTCGGAATTCGGTTGTACAATTTCCAGTAAGCATTTTTTTCAATGTATTGAAACACTCAGTGCACTCACACTACCAGTCCCGGAGCAGTGGGCCAGAGCACACTAGAAGCAGCCACGTCCCGACTTGCACAAGCCTTAACCAAGGCGCTGTCTGCGACATCCACGGTGACACCCGTCCTCGAAACAATGTGCGGCCACGGTACAACCATTGGCGGCCCGCTTGCTGAAATTGGGGCAGTGATCTCTAAAATTCCAAAAGAGTATCACTCACGCATTGGCGTATGCATAGACACGTGTCATAGCTTCGCGTATGGCTACGATTTGGTTTCTGTGGATGGGTTCAAGTCTTTTATGCAAGAATTTGACGATAAAATCGGTATACAATTTCTACGGGCCTTGCACTTGAACGATTCCAAAGCACCGCGAGGAAGCAAACGAGATCTCCACGCGAACATCGGAACCGGCTTTTTAGGTCTACGGGCGTTTCACAACGTTATGAATGAAGAGCGCTTCCAGGGACTGCCGATGATTCTGGAAACCCCAATCGACCGACCGAACCCAGCACTTGCTATCAAGTCACGGCAGCCGACCGAAGCCGCAGAAGAAGCTGACACAGATGGCGAACCAGAGTCTGATTCCGCCCCAAAGGCCGCCAAGCAGAAGAAAAAGCCCCAGAAGAAACAGCCCGCCAACAGTAAAATGCCTCCTACAATCGAAGACAAGGGCGTATGGGCTCGTGAGATAAAACTCCTCGAGTCTTTGATTGGTATGGATACTGACAGCCCTGAATTCCGATCCCTCGAGGCAGAGTTGTCGGAAGCCGGGCGGGCAGAGCGGGAGAAGCACCAAGGGCAATATGAGAAGAAGTTGGAGGCAGAGGCCAGGAAGAAGAAAAAGGAGGTCGAAAAGGGCCAAAAGTGCCTAGCAGATATGTTCAAGACAAAAGAAACTAGGTAGTAAGATGCTTTTTCGGGAAATTGCAATACCAACTGTACAACACACTTTGTAACACGGCTGCGAACTGTACGCAATAAATACTAGGATACGGCAAAGAGAAGCTCTGTTTTCAGACCCTTTTAATAGTGTAATACATGTTCACAAACCAAATCGAAGTTGTAATCTCATTGTGGCGGTTTTATGGGGTATCAGGGAGAGATCCATCTTTCCAATTCCATATTAACATGCTCCCAAAATCACATAGGGAGGCCATCCAGCACACAGGCAAACCAGGATAACGAGTCCGTCAAAGTTCAAATTAGACCCGGAAATCTTGGTTCATCATGCACTGTTCTTTACACCAGAAAAAAGTAATAAGTGAATAAATACATACATCAGGGTATACAGACGTTGTGATAGTCCAAAATCAATATAAGGGGAACTATTTCAAAATGCTCTTGTTCCACTATGCGTCATCCTCCAGGTTTGTCAATGGTACAGATTGTTGTTGTGGCTGGTGACCCGACGGCCCTCCTGGGGCAGATAGGGTACCACTAACATGTACAGGGAACGAGAATCGACCACGACGAACATCATTCCTGGGGGTTATATTCACATTTTCGTTGCCATCCCCACTACTCGGCAGGTCGGGATCAGGGGTATCATGAGGTACGGATTGGTAAGCTCCTCGGATTTCACCTTCACGAGTGCCGAACCCTAGGCCAAGCCCATAGTTCGGTGCAGGTCGCTGATGGCTTGGAACCTCGGTGACTGGAGAAATGCTATATTCCTCGACCTCCGGGTCCTGATCAATTTCCCTTCGGGCGTCAGATCGCATTTTGCTGATCTTCATGTAGTTGTATGTCGCAATGCTTGCAATGGTCACAACGAGGCCAGATACATTGACGGGGGTCAATTTATCGTGGAAGACGACACCGGCAGCGCTAATTGTCACAACCTCCTTGAAAATTCCACAGATACTCAGCGTGACCACAGATGATCGCTTGAGCAACGCGAACTCGGAAGCGATCATACAAAACGCTAACGCTCCCGGAAATATGAGAAGTAGCAATGCATGCAACGAGCCTTGGGACTTGACCAAGGTATTCAGTCCCTCACCAATATCGTGTGGTCCCTCAATGCCGAGGGATATCGCCATCAAAGAGAAAAACATGACAGGGGTGAGAAAGAACATTGTGGAGAACGGGTTGGAAGTGGCAGGGTTTCGAAGCAAAAGGATCTGCGTTAGCCCCCATCTGAAACCAGAGAAGAAGGCCGAAGCGATGACAAGGGCGAAGCCTCGAATATCAAACGCCGTTTCTCCCGCAACCATCATGATAACACCTACAGTCATTGTGGCAATGACGATTATCAATTTCACGGATGGTGACTCCAAACGGAAGGCAAATGCAAATAGGAGGACAAAGGCGAGTGCCGATGACTTGCACATGGTGAGGAAGGTTAGAGAAATATATTTCAAAGACATATTGCCTAGACCAATATCCAAAGATGTGGCAGTACCACAGGGAACGAGTCGAGTCAAGTAAAACATCTTGGTCATGAGAGGTTCACCAGGAGCCATGGCTGGCGAAGGATTCGGGCGAAGAGACGGGATGAAATAGAGGAGGAGAGCGGCGAGTGAGAATTGGACGAGCATGTGAAGGCTAGTGGTGAAGACTGGGTAAGGGAAGACAATTTCGTCTTCTGAAAACATCCATTTGTTATACTATGTGAAAGCGTCAGTTCGAGAGGAAACCTGCCTGGCGGCTGCAACGGCACGCGAAACTTACTATTGATATAGCCAACGAGAAGAGGTACCATAAGCCAATTAGGGAAGCGTTGATTGCCAGCCTCATCGCGACATTCTTATCTGCAACCACGTTGCTTGTTTTGTGCTTTACACCGGCAATCCTGGCATCGAGCCGTCTCCGCTGCTTCTTTCTCCGTCGCCGTCGGTCATTCCTTTGCTTGGCTGTCAAGCCCGTCTCTTCATCGTCATTCAGTGCATCGTCAGAATCGCCATCATTGGATTCGGCGATTGACGACAGATCGGAGGAATCGGTATCCTCATTGGTAAGCGATCTCTGGTCTTCGCCTTTGGGGCCGTCTTCCCGTGGACTCAAGCGCCCTTCTCTTTCAACAAAACTTTCGCCGGGCGCAGTATGGAGCTGCGAAGAGCCTGCAGCTGTTAAAATGGAGCTCCGGCGCCGGTGATGACCGGTGATATTTCGTGAAGCCCCAACCGCCATGTTGAATAATCAGCGGAGGTAAAGCTTAGAAAAGCGGGATTGACCACATCGGAAGACCGAGGAGAGCTCAATGCCTCGTTCAGACGGGATCGCCCGCGACTGGTCTATCGAGGTCCGACAAACAATAAGGAAAGGGTAAAAAGGAGAGAAATGACTCTATAGCGCTGGAGCCCAAAAAATGCCACGCTCAACAGTCGGACGCTTGGAAGGGGGCGAATTCGAGGTGTCGCGTGCGCCGAGAGTCACACCGCCCGATCGAAGAAGCGGCGGTGGCGGCGCAAGGGCGATATTGGGACAAAGCAAAGGTGAAACTTGGAAAAAAGGGAAATTGGGGAGTATTTTTAAGGGAGTGATCGATGCCCACCATGGAAATCAAAGGAAAGAGGTGGTGGGAGTCATCCACGACAACAAAGCAGCAGCTGAGAAAGGTCGGGGGTTGCTGGAAGGAGGAGGAGACGATGGAGTGTCGTCAGGCTTTTGCAGGTGACTTGACTGGACTGCGCCAGGCCCGGGGCAGGGCTTGGCGCTAGGCTGTTCTCCGTACTAGCCCCAGCCCGGTTAGGCGCCTAGGGCTGCGTCTGCTGAGCCCTTTTCTTCCCAATCGGGACAGGTCGACGGAACTATCGATTAGTAACCGATGGCCGCTCCGCTGTTGGTCCCTGATTGGTCAGTGCATATATACAGGCGTCCGTGTCACGCAGCCGATCCCGTGACTTCAAGCCGGAGCTCCACCCCGCCCCTCCCAGTAGCGCTGGCTTGGCACAGCCAATCCGGGGTGGCGTGTTTTCCGGGCTCCGGAGACCCACATGGAGGGCTGGTTCGAGAGTGTCCAGGAACTGATGTCCGACTTCTACATCCATTCAGACGCAGTCAAGGCTGGGTCGGGAAGTTATCTGGTACTTATAATGGCAGCTGGTTAGCCTGTAATGCGCGTGGCAGCGGACAGAGAAGCATTTGGCGGCCCATTCACGGCGCTCTCTCGGGGTGTGCTCACGCCATTGTTGGCTGCAAATACTGTGGAAGCTAATGGTTAAAGAGCCACTGGCAACCAGAAACTGGCAACATGCTGTTCGACATCCAGTGGACCATTATTGCGTTAATGATGCCATGTTCTCGTCGTCGGGCGGAAACACCGGCGGCTGGACATGCACCAGTAGTATTTCAGGCGATCAATGTGCAATCCTTTTTACCTGCCACTGCGAATGGCCCTCGAGCTACGATCAATACTGCTCTACTTGAGGAAGACTCGACTTCTAAGAAGGGTATACAATAGTGACTAAGAAGGAAAATATCGCTCGCCGTGAATTCTTTCTTACCTCTCTTCCTTTTTCTTTGTTTATTTTTTTCCTTACAGATATCGTTCGCATCAAAATGGTGGGATCTCCGGGATACCGGGCCATTGAAGACTATGGAATTATCGGTGATATGCACACGGCTGCCTTGGTGAGCAAAGATGGCAGCTTGGATTTCTTGTGTTGGCCCGTCTTCGACTCCCCGTCTGTCTTCTGCAGGTTGCTGGACAAGGACAAAGGCGGCCATTTCAGCATCGCGGCTTGTCATGGCCAGGACTCGGCCATTAGCAAGCAGAGATACTTGCCTTATACCAATATTTTGGAGACGAGATGGATTCATGAAGAAGGCGTTGCCAATCTGTATGACTTCTTTCCGGTATCCAACAGAAAGCCGCCAACTGCTGAGCGACATTTGTCTGGGTACTGCGCCTGCGACGAGCCAGGCGGAAACCGCTGGAAGACTGGTGCTAGACACTCTGGAATTGTACGCCGGTTGGAGTGTGGCCGAGGGGCTATGAGTGTCACCGTGGAGCTCTTTCCGGCTTTCAATTACGCTCGAGACGGACACACAGTCCGCTCCAATCTGTCCAACGAGACTACCCAGAACAAGCTGCAGACGGTCTACTTTGACAGTATGCAAGAACGCCTGCAGTTGGACATATGGATAGACAACAGAAAAGAGGGTATCGGCCATCCAAAGACAAACTTCCGGTTAGAGGAACGACCGGGATTTCTGGGACCGGGCCTTGTGACTAATATCACGATGGAAGAGGGACATGATGTCATATTTGTCCTCCACAGCCCCGAAAAAGCGATGCCAGGGGCTAACCAAATTGCGTCGTACCTGACTCGTCTCGAATCGGAGACGTTTCAGTTCTGGACCGATTGGAGCCACAAGTGCACATTCAGGGGCCACTATCGAGAGACGGTGGAAAGGAGCCTCCTGATCCTCAAATTACTGACATATAAGCCTACGGGGGCTGTCATTGCGGCACCGACCTTCTCCCTGCCGGAGAACATTGGTGGCACGCGCAACTGGGATTACCGGTATTCGTGGGTGCGAGACACGTCCTTTACCTTGTATGCTTTTCTCAAAAACGGTTACGACGAAGAGGCAGAAGCGTACATCACGTTTATATTCGACCGGGTGTTCCCACCTCTAACCAAACAAGTAGTTGCAAATGAGCACAAGCCATTCCTGCCGATTATGTTCACCATCAGAGGGGATTCGGACATTCCAGAGTATGAGCTGAACCACCTAGAGGGATACCGTGGTAGCCGGCCGGTACGGATCGGTAACGCTGCGGCCTTCCACACACAGTTGGATATCTATGGTGAACTGCTGGACAGCATTTACATGTACAACAGCAACGCCAAACCCATCCAATACGACCAGTGGCTCGCAATTCGCCGGATGGTGAACTACGTCATGGAAGTGCGCAACGAGCCCGACATGTCGATCTGGGAAGTTCGCGGCAAGCCCCAGCACTTCTTGTACTCGAAGATGCTGCTTTGGGTTGCTCTCGACCGGGGCGTGCGCCTGGCCGAGCGTCACTCGACCCTCCCCTGTCCGGACCGCCTCGAGTGGATTCGCGTGCGCGACGAGCTCTACGATGAGATCATGACGAAAGGGTTCAACGAAGAACAAGGGTTTTTCTGTCAGAGCTACGAGAACAGGGATGTGGTTGACGCTGCGCTGATGATTGCACCCCTGGTCCTCTTCGTCGAGCCGAACGATCGGCGCTTTTTGAGCACGCTGCAAAAGATCCTTGAGCCTCCGGAGAAGAATGGTCTGACCAGCGCTAACATGGTCTTCCGGTACGACCACCAAAAGGCACGCGACGGTTAGTTCGCCTCCCTGGAATAGTATGTTATCACTGAACAACGCTGACGAGGTCGTCTTCAACAGGTGTCGGTGGACGAGAAGGCGCATTTATCATGATCACCTTCTGGGCTATTGAGTCCATGTTCCGGGTACGTAACTTCTCCTGTTCCTCGTTCGCGCGACCATCATCGTCAAGCGTACATATACATATGTATGCATATATGTACGTAATTGACACACCTTTGCAGGCCCTGAAATATACAGACACGCTACCCAACGGCGAGAATTTGCGTCGCAAGGCCATTGCCTCGTTCGACAACGTGCTCTCCTTTGCCAATCACCTCGGCATTTTCTCCGAAGAGGTAGCCATCAGCGGTGAGGCAATGGGAAATGTGCCGCAGGCGTTCAGTCACTTGTCTTGTATCAGTGCAGCCATGAACTTGCCAGATATGACGCGTTAGGAACCAGGTTCTGGAGATATCGCATAAAATCCTGAACAGCTCGGTGGAAACCAGGTGTGTTTTACAGTAAAAGAACAGGAAAAAGTGAAAGGAAAAGAAAATGGAAGGAGATCAAAAATATTACTGATCATTGATTTGTGTGACGGAAATTTAAGTAGACAGATTGACATAAATCCTCATTTTAAAATGTGATATGACGTTGAACATTCGTCTGCAGCAAGTGTATTGCAACTACAATGATCGAACTGAACATATCAATGGGTATTGATACATAGTAGAATTATGATTATCAATATCTCGGAATTCAATAGCATCTTTCAGTTACGTTGATGATATAATAGGCTATTCCGTTCATCCGCTCCATCGCTTTCCCATCTGGGCTCATGCGCCGTTGATTCTAGCATATCAGATCAACCATCCGGTCCGACCTGGCTCTTGTCCCCGACAAGGAGCCACACACGCACATGCACCTCTCGCACCTCTCGCCACCTTGCTCTCATACACTCTCTTTTTCTCCGCAACATGCACACTTTATTTCTCTAGTTGACCGTCAACTAAGCAAGCCCCTATGGAGACAGAGAGGATTGTATCATTAATGGGCAGGAATAGCTGTACACAAAGGAGCTTTTCCGTCTCTCTTTGCGTGACACAATTCACCTTACACGGCTTCTGCAAGGGTTCAGAACTCTATTGATTTTTCTAACCACCTTTCCTCGGCGCCGGCGAATCCAAGCGAGTCGGCACGGCAACTTGATCTTTGGCTTGCGTCGTGTTTCGCGCAAAATGGTTTGTGTTGCCAATTGTGGCGCTGGCATTGCGAAGCTCAATCTTTTTGCGTTCCATTTCCAGCTGTACACCGAATTAGGTTTACTCCTGTGTAGCGAAAACGAACAGGGCAGGAAAAAAGTGCTTACCACTTTGCGGACCCGAAGTAGAGCAGCAGAATCTCCCGCATTCAGAGGCTTGCAGTCGTCTACTCTATATGGTCTCGAAATCACAACTGCGTCTGCGATGATGATGTTCGGTCCATCCCACCTGGCCGGCATGGTGCGGCTAAAGGCATCAAAGATATCCTGTGCCTCGCGAGTCACTCCTTTACCACGTCGAGCTTCTACTTCATGAAGCTTGGCAACGGCTCGGGCCTCACGAGCTTTCAGGGCATTCGTATCTAGGGCATGCAACGGAGGAGCGGCATTTGCAGCAGCTGTTGTGGAGCCGTTGGCATTGGATGATGGGAGTGAGAGAATCTGGAAGGATTGGATGCGGGAGATAGGTATTATATGAAAATCGCCGGACTGCTGAGCTGCGTTTGATTGATTGGAGGCGGATGTGTTGATTGCGACGAGACTGGTGACGGGGCAAGCGGTAAATAAGGTGCCTTCGGTACTTGACGCATTTGGGCCAGCGGTTGTGACCCGGATACTATGACAAACCAAGAAGGTATCAGAATCTTTGGGAGAGCCAAGATATGTTCAATCTGTAGAGCTCACCGTGCGCCGATTGCCTTGCTCAGTGCCTCGTCAGTGGGAGCCATAGCTGTGGGCGAGGCGGCCGTTTGCTGGCTCTGTGCCTTGGCGTTGATGCTTTGCCGTTTGTTCTCCGCCATCAGTAGGACTGTTCTTGACTGACTTTGTATAGAATAATAGGAGGAGAAGAGGGTGTAGGCGGTTAAATTTGAGAGCTGTGGTCTAGACTTTCGTGAGTGACACGCCACAAGCTCGTCATCAAATTTGTCAATTAATTAGTCAGGAGTATTGTTGTCCTTGCAGCAACGTGTCGACAATCGAAACGAAAAGATATATTAGACGTGTCTGGATGATAGACAGCGGCACAAACAGACTAGTGGAGAGATAGGGCGGAGCAGCTTGATCGTAAATGAGCGACGTGAAGGGGAAAGTGGTCAACCTCAAACAAAAAAGAAAAAACACCAGGACGCTGTGCTTCAATCGAGCTCGCCAACTGCCGCTGTCGACGTTACGTGGGAAGCGAGCAGTCCAACACGCAGATGCAAAAGAAGAAAAGAAAGACCACTGATCAGAGGCGTCGCCCAACTCGCTATAATCGGAGCGAAGCAGTCGGAGAGAGACGACAGAGGATGGTCTGGAGTCTGGACAGGCGGCAAGAGGGGGACATGCGACCCCAGCAGCGGAGAGCTGTCATTGGCTGGAGTGGGGCTACTGCCTTATCGGGCCTAGACCCAGGCGAGCATTCTATACGACTGGGATCTGTTTAAGCGTTCTTAGGCTTCTGCAAGGCATGTGAAGCTTAAGCTTGGCCTATACCGTCCCGAAGTCTATCTACACCTAATCTCAAGATTCTTCCAATACTTGCTAGCATCTGCGATTAAACTCAAAAGCAATTGTAAGGTCATGACAAAACAATATCATTATATCCATTCGTTTGTTCATAATCGAACGCATAGTACAATAGAGTAACTACCTCTAAATACAAGAGTCAAAGCGTTCGCCATCATTCTAAGGGATCTTTTCCACCTGGGAGGTACTCAACCGCAGGTAAGAAAAAGAAAAAAAAATTTTTTTCCTTTCCAATTTAACCATTTCATCATTCCTAATAAAACAGCAATGGTAGCAGCTGCTTTGTTTTTTCCGAAGCAAACAATACCTTAGACAACGTAGGTGGAGGCGGACACGTTGCCGCCGCGGCCGGTCCAGTTAACGTGGATATCCTTGTCCTCCGGGAAGTTTTCGCTGGCGTGTTCGGGCTTGATGCGGAAGGTGTGGGCACCAAAGTAGTCACGCTGGGCCTGCAGAAGGTTGGCGGGAAGTTCCTTGGTGCGGTAGCCGTCGTAGAAGCTGAGAGCAGTGCTGAAGGCGGGAGTGGGGATACCCCAGAGAGCGCCCTTGCTGACAACATCACGCCAGCCGGCCTGGGCCTTGTGAATGGCCTTGTTGAAGAAGTCGTCAAAGAGCAGGTTCTCAAGGTCAGGGTTCTTGCGATAGGCGTTGGTGATGTCCTTCAAGAAGACGGAGCGGATAATGCAGCCACCACGCCACATGAGAGCGATCGAGGGCTTGTTCAGTTTCCAGCCGTACTCCTTGGCAGCCTGTATTTCATGGTCAGCACACTTCCCACAAGGACGAAGCCCAACCGGAGACACTCACATTCTGGATCAGCATGAAACCTTGGGCGTATGAGATAATCTTCGAGGCATACAGAGCCTGCTCAAGGTTGTCGATAAAGGTTTGCTTGTCACCCTCGAACTTGGGGGTCGGGCCCTCCAGGATCGTGCTGGCGCGGACACGCTCATCCTTGATGGCGCTGAGGCAGCGAGAGAAAACAGCCTCACCAATGAGAGTGACGGGCATGCCAAGGTCGAGGGCATTGATGGCCGTCCACTTACCAGTACCCTTCTGGCCAGCTTTGTCGAGGATCTTCTCGACGAGGGGAGAACCGTCATCATCCTTGAACTTGAGGATGTCGCGGGTGATTTCAATCAAGAAGGAGTCCAAGACACCAGTGTTCCACTTGTCGAAGACCTCGCCGATCTCATAAGGAGTAAGGCCGAGGCCGCGCTTGAGGATATCGTAGGCCTATGGGATATTAGCCCGAACCCAAAGAACTTTCACCACAAGCCCAAAAAGGAAGAAAAGAAAAGGAAAGGGGCGGGGCTAACCTCAGTAATCAGTTGCATGTCACCGTACTCAATACCGTTGTGGACCATCTTCACGTAGTGACCAGCACCTTCGTCACCGACCCAGTCACAGCAGGCTTCGCCGTCACTCTTGGCGGCAATGCTCTGGAAGACATCCTTGATGAAAGGCCATGCCTCCTCGTTACCACCGGGCATGAGAGAGGGACCGTAGCGGGCACCCTCCTCACCACCGGAAACACCGGTGCCGACAAAGCGGATGCCCTTGGCGGCTAGGTATTTGGCACGACGGTTAGAGTCGGGGAAGTGGGAGTTTCCGCCGTCAATGATAATGTCACCTTCCTCGACATGGGGCAACAGGGTCTCGATGAACTGGTCGACGGGCTTGCCAGCCATGACCAGGAGCATGATGCGGCGGGGCTTCTTGAGCTTGGAAACGAATTCCTCGACGGAGTGAGCACCGACGATGGACTTGCCTGGTAAGTATTAGCCGCGTGTATCGATACGGATCATGTGCGGATCTTTGCATACCCTTGGCCTCGTTTTCGAGGAAGCGGTCGACCTTGGAAACGGTACGGTTGTAGGCAACGACCGTGAAGCCGTGGTCGGCAGCGTTCAGGATCAGGTTCTGACCCATGACGGCCAGACCGATAAGACCGAAATCACCACTGGGAGCAGAACGCGCCGGAGCACCGACATTCAAGCCGGCCAGACGGGCGCTGAAGTCAGTCAATGGATCATGTTAAGCGCAAAGTAAAAGAGAGATGGAAGGGCTGCTTAAAAGCAAAGTGGTCTAAAGAGGTCGATAGCAAGCTAGATGACATCGTTCGCAGTAAGAATGGAAATTTTCTTCTGCGACGAGACATGTCTGCAGTCAAAATATCTCCCTCTCTTCCTGGGCTCGTGTCTATTTGTGCCTGTTCTTNTTTTTTTTTTTTTTTTTTTTTTTTTTTTTTTCTTTCTTTCTGTTTCTTTTTCTTTATTTTCTCTTTTTCCCCTTTTTCTTTGGTTTTTTTTTTTTTTTTTGTGTCCACAAGGCGATGCGCGGGGAGGGGGGGTTGCTTCGCGAGGACGGAGAGGAGGGGCTAGTCACTCACACTGCTTGCGCCATGATGATACTATGGGTCAACCGTAGTCAAAAGTTTTGGCAAAGGTCAATAGGAAAGGATGAAAAGACTCTGTAGAAGACAAGTCTACAGGGGAGCAGTCAGGGCGAATGCAAAGGTTGGGGGAGAGTGGGCAAGAAGAATAGGAGGAGGAAGAGGAAGGAAGAGCGGCGGGAGAGAAGAAAGCAGCAAGCAGCAGCAGCAGCAGTACCAGTAGTCAGCAACGCCCCGGTGAAGAACAAAACGCGGCTATTATTCCTTGCTGCTCGCCCAGGACATGCTCTTATTTCCGGAATTGGCGGAACAACTAGGGCCAGACGTGGGATGGCCAATTACTATTATTGTTATTCCTATAATTGCTATCATTGGTATTGACTACTAATTTTTCTGCTGCAGCCTTTACCATTCCTCTCTTGCTGACAATGGTTTATCGTAGGCATGCCGGTTAAACTGTGTCAAAATCAGCCAGCGTGTGTTGCCGTCATATGGTGGGGAAGGCCATGGATGGCGGGGCAATGTTTGGCATCGGCGAACTGGTGCATGGCATGACGCAGAAAGGTGCATCTCCTCCATGTGTCTGTCTGTCTGTCTGTGTTGTATAGGAGATCGACGACATCCCTATCTTCTGTACGCCTTTGCCTCCTTTCCGAGGGATTACATGTAAAACTTTCAACACCCGACTCGTTCAATAGCCGAAACACGGGCGAGACAGAGGAAGCGCCGTGTCCAGATAACATTATTAAAATGATTACGGAGAGTCGGACACATACCCGGAACACTCTTGTCCGACTGAAAACTGAGGCATTAATGGGTCATCAGGGTTTCACAGGGTCAAACAGCACCATGGGCGGGGCAGCCTAGTGACGTNAAAAAAAAAAAAAAAAAAAAAAAAAGAGAGAGAATATAATCAGTAAAAGCATGCATTAATGCGTTAATGATGATTGTCGCCGGTGAACGGCGAGCCCCTCCACCTCACGTCATTGGCCCGCGCCAAGATTTTACTGCTTTACCTTGCCCCCCTCCAATGCCCTCGATGACAAATGCGCCAGGACCTCGCCCACACCCGACAAAGCAAAGTAGAATTATCCGATTGCTGATAAGGAATAGGAGGGGTTGTATCTTGGAATAGACTACGGAGAACTATTGCAGCTCCTTTTTATTCTCTTCTTGACTGTTCCTTGCATGCATATTCGATCGCTTCCCACCAAACGTGGGGGTCCAATGGGGGTTCACTGCTGAGTCATCAACCGTGGCCTAGCCCTGCAGTCACGTGCAGTCTCGTTCCGTTCCCGTCCGGGACAAAGTTGATCCGGCTGACCTTTTGTCGGCCGTCGGCACCTTCCTAGAGTGTACACTCTGTAACTACATCTTGTTGAGGTTACCATGCCTGTTCAATCACCAGTGGATATTGGCGTTTTTGCATTTGGGACCTTTGAGTCTGTACAGATGAGTCCTTACATCTAGGAATTTACTTCACAATTGCTGTGTGACCCTGTCCGGCTCATTGTTTCTCATGTATGCTCGTGCCGGCAACATTACTTTATTGACCGAAAGACAAATATCGTCTGTCGTCAATCAGTACACGGGTAGCAGTTGCAACTCTCCATTCTATGTTCTAGTCATACAATGTCCACACAGGTTATCCATTAGTATCACTGTGTACTGTCTTTGCGGTTTCTTCACTCCTCACGGCCCCTCAGACACCGGTCAGCAAGCAATGTTCAAAACACTCCGGAAAGGGCCTATCCAGCTACTAATACTACAATTTCAAGGACGTGATGGAGAGATGCTCCTGCTGTAAGTGGTACGTTGATGCAAGCGTCGCCCTCGACAGTATATAGCCGACTACTGCACAATTCCGGAATCTAGGAGATCACTGGGTGCATCAATGGCATTTCAGTTACGATGACAAGCCAGGTTCTGCAAATAGCTCTAACGAGCTGTTAGCTAATATTGATTACCTGGAAACTGAGCATAACGTTCTATCAATCAAATCCACTGAGGTTTCCGAACCTCCGGCATTGCTACTGCCGTTGCCAAGCCCTTCGGCTCTATCGTCAGCTCCTGAAGATACGCGTCTCGTACGACACGTGTTGCGCTGGATACTGCAAGTCTAGCTCATATCCGTATATTGTGGATGTTCGGAGAATTGCGGCTCTGGCCGCTGCTATCAAAAATTGAAGTAGTTCTAGCTCTAGCAAGGGAACTCCCGCCATGAACGCACCGGCATAAGGCCGCGTTCTGATGCTCCGCCCACGCACGTTGACTATTGACGAAGCAGAATAGAATGACTGCCCCGAAAAGGATTGCATTGCGTCTGTATTTCAATATTCACTGCCGGTCTGTGTCGTACGACTCTTGCCTTGCTGCATCTCGCTCCTCCGCACCGAAGATAGCCCGTGGTTGTGTAGCTCCACGCACGACCTTATGGTCGAGTCCATCTTGGGCTCCATTAGAATTGCCATTGACAATAGTGTCCGTATCTCCGCATTTATAAATGTTCTAGTCGACTTTTATACAAAGTTCGGAGGTAGTTCTGCTCTAAATCAAAAGCGGCTTGACATTATGTTTGTTAGCTACCTGGGCAAACTCGGTTATAGGCATCCGAGACTCACCCCCTCACAACCCCGCCATGTATCCCGACGTTTCACAAGATTACCCAGTGTGATGGATGAAATCGTACATCCTCCAAACAGAGAAAAAAAAAAAAAAAAAGAAGAAGAACCCATGTCCCAGTCAACACCCTCTCGACCATCCCGCAGCTTATCAGGAAAAGTCGCTATTGTGACGGGAGCAGGTAGCGCCGGCGATGAGGTGGGCAATGGCAGAGCAATTGCAATCCTACTCGCCGAGGATGGCGCATCCGTAGTATGCGTGGACCGGGTGCTATCAGCCGCAGAACGGACTGTGGAAATGATAATCAATGAGGGCAAGGGCGCTGGGATCGCTGTTGATGGGGATGTAAGCTGCGAGGACGACTGTCGCCGGGTTATTGACACGGCAATCGCAAAGTTTGGCCGCTTGGATATCCTGGTGAACAACGTCGGGATCATGGGTGCTCGTGGACAAGCACCGGATGTTGATGTCGCCGAGTGGACGCGCAGTCTTGAGATCAATGTCACCAGTATGATGCTCATGGCCAAATACGCGATTCCGGCAATGCGGATGAATGAGCCCGGCGACGGAAGCATCAGGGGAAGTATCGTGAACGTTGGCTCTGTTGCTGGGTTGCAAGGTGGGACCCCAAGCCTCTTGTATCCAACGAGCAAAGGCGCTGTGGTGAATATGACTCGAGCGATGGCCGCACATCACGGTCGTGAGGGTATCAGAGTGAACTGCATCTGTCCCGGTAAGAGCGCCTGGCTTGCTCATTTGACTCGATTTTCTTTCCCCACCACTAATTGGTATCCACAAAACGAGCGCAGGCATGCTTTATACACCGATGATGTACCTGGCTGATGGGGGAATGGCCGCGGACGTCAGGGAAGCTCGACGCAAGCGCAGTCTACTTCAAACCGAAGGAAACGCATGGGATTGTGCAGGGGCTGTTAGGTTTCTTGCAGGAAACGAGGCACGGTGGATTACAGGAACGATATTCACGGTAGACGCAGGAGCTACTTGTGCACAGCTAGTTTCAAGCCAGTAACTCATCAATCACTAGTCCTCAGATGGATCCAGGAATGCCTGTGTTTGAAAGGTGAACCGAGATACATCAGATCACTTGAACAGCCGAGTGGAGTAAAAGTAGGTGTCGACGAAGTGTATACCTAGTTTGTCATATTTTGCCATAGTTGCAGTATATAGGCTTGTCAACAATATAATCTAGCGCATATAGCTTTTTTTTTTTTTTTTTTTTTTTTTCAGTAAGAGTTAAAACTCGAAATCGTATAAGTCGCCGAGTTGGATTCACTATTTAAAGAAGGCTTAGGGCAATGCATAGAAACTTATTAGTACTGATTTAGCTAAAGTATATAGAACAATAGTTTTGGGGTCAATACAACAATGCATGCCAGCAGCTGAACAATTCAAAGGTTCCTGCCTCTTCTATTCTGTCCGATAGTTTCACTGTCCTCCATGGCGTCCCAAACAGGCTCGGCAACCTCATGTAGAAGGGCATCCGCCGTAATGACAAAATCCCTCTCGCCTTCTCCGGGTTCGTCCAGCAGCATAGTCGCAAAGGGAATCGTTAAATCCGCCCCTCTAATAACATGGCCCGCGCCATCTCTTCCTCGCATGATAGTAATCTTGTGATTCATTCGAGGAGGCGGCAACTGATGAACTGGTTTGGTAGGGAGGGACTTTCCTTCCACGGAGAATTGGACTTGACGTGGTAACACTGGTAATGCTGGGACCCAGGATCTTATCTCAATATTCCCATTGCCGCGCTTGATATCAATTGTGATACCCCGCCGTACCTGTCCGTAGGATTCATTGATCCAATAGGTAGTGTCTTTCTCCAGCTTCGCTCTTGATGCTGAACAGCCGATTTCAATTTACCACGGTAGCCCATTCTCTTCCTTGTCGACTTGGCTGGTACGAGCGATCAGCCTGCTTCGCTCGATTGGGACCGGGGAAGAGGGTGGCTCCGCACATCGAGAGTCTTCGCTGTACCCTCATCTTGCGCGCAAGCTGAAAAACCATGCCATCTAGGCGCGTGGCCGCTTCCTCGTGGGGTTTGCTGGGCATTTTGAGTACTAGAAGCTGGAGAAACGGCGTATAGTCAACACGACCAGGCAACTGCTCCTCGAACTCTTGCAATACAATTGGAGGTGTGTGCGTAACAACAATGAATGAATCTCCGATTGCATCTCGGATGGGAAGCGTTTCAAGGCCACAGAAGTCATGATAGCAGTAGACCGGGGTGTTTTAAGGAAGGTGCTCAAGAAACATGTCCACCTCGCGGTTCTTTGCATCTTCCTCAGGTACCAGTTGTTCCAGGGTACGCGACATTGCCCTTTTTTTTCCCTTTTTTGGAGGGTTGTGTGACTGTTTTCTTTTCAGCCTGCAAAGTGGATGATCGAGACGAAGACATATTCTCTGGACAAATTGACGTCAGCAAATGTAATACATGGCTGGTGTATCCATTGGGTTAACTAAGCATAACTTCCTTATACTTTAGCATAGAGTTAATATGAGATTAATGTCTTAGTACACCTGAAAAGCTGTCAAACAGAAAAGCGATACAGAATCATTGTCTACCTTGCTTGACACTTTAGCGACTATAAAACCTCACTCTAGATAGCCACAGATGCAAAGACCTGACCTTAAGTATAAACGCAAAACAGTAGCTAACATGGCCCTGCGTATGAGAACCAGGTCTTTTTGCCCACTAGCAAGCGGGAGAGCGAGGGAATCGCAGCCTTTGCTACAGCTGTTGGACTATCGGACTGAATCCCTGACACCTATTTGCTATGATACAAACCCTTCGATGTTCTGATGGTGCCATTGCCATGGCACTAATTGTTATGCGCCCTTCCTTGTTTCCCTGCTAGTATACATAGTACGTACGGAACAAAGAACTATAAGTGTCTCAGCCAATTGACGTAGTCTGTTATCCAGAGTCAATGAGCTAGTACTTTTAAGGCATAGTTCCTACAGTAAAGTGCTGACATAATCAACCAAGTTCAACATCAAGTCCGCCACCGTTGGCGACAGAACCAAAGATACACTTGGAAAAAATCGACCGCTTATTCTGGATACGCAACGTTGTTCTTCGAAAAAAAGTTAGTTGAAGCTCTCATTTTGCTTCGAGGAATCTGCATTCAAAGAACAGCGTATCGGCAGCACTTTCAGCAGCGCTGCTCGTTTCTTGAACAAACTTGTTCTAAACAAAAAAAAATCCCCAACCCAGTCGTGGGGCTTGTTGCTAGGCAGGGCTCGCTGGAAGGTACGTGATCTACTATCGGCTATTTGCTTGCGTCTTTGCGCAAGTAGTAGTTTGAATTGGAGGAACGAGTCATTCATCATGTCGTTGCCGCCACCTCCAGGTCTTAAGCAGCCTGCTTCTCTCCCACCGCGACCACCACCGTCTGCTTCTTCCCAACATTCATCATCATCATCATCATCATTCAAGCCAGCCTATTCAGCTGCGCCTTCGTATTCGTCTCCCAGCACCACTTTTAGCCCTCCCGCCAGCCATGGCTCCGGTCCAGCAATCTCTCGACCTCCGTCAACGGGCTACGGTGCTTTCACAGCTTTTGCGCCCCGCGCGGTAGCTTCTTCGAACCAGTCATACCGTACTAGCAGCCCGGCTGTCTCTGCTCCCTCGCAAGCATCTACGGGCTACCAGAGCCCGGCCGCGGCTTATTCGCCAGCGTATCAAAACCAGCAACCGGGTTTGTCGGGCGGTGCGTCTCACTATGGCGACAGCAAATACGCTGCTGCCGCTCCATCGGTCCCCCACATAGCGAATCCGTTCCCTCTACCAGGTCAAGAACGAAAGGGCTATGGACGTGATAATGGGGTTGATCCTGAAACCGAAGCTCAGATAGCGCAATGGCAAAGTGCGTACCTGGGCAGAGAAGCCGATCCGGCTGCGCAGACTAAAGCGCCGGGACGGCCTGGTGTAGCTGCCACCGGTCCCAACTCAGGTACACAGTCATATACCGCATCTGCTTCCGCAACACCGACTCCGGTACCCAGCAAGGAAAATGATACAAAGACGGTCGTCAGATCCGGCGGCGGTCAAAGTTGGACTGACAGTACACTTTTGGAATGGGATCCAGCCCACTTCCGGCTCTTTGTTGGTAATCTTGCAGGCGAGGTTACTGATGACTCCTTGAGAAAAGCCTTCTCCAAGTACCCATCCATTCAAAAAGCACGCGTGATTCGCGACAAGCGGACAGAAAAGAGCAAAGGGTATGGCTTCGTCAGTTTCAGTGATGGTGATGATTACTTCAAAGCGGCCCGAGAGATGCAGGGTAAATATATTGGCTCGCACCCAGTTCTTTTGAGACGAGCCATGACAGAAGTTCGGCCAACGACAGTCGACCCAAAGAATAAAAAGGGCAATAAAGGTAACAATAACAAGAAAGCTGGCGGAAACCCGGCGGCAGGAGGAGGAAAGCCCAAAGGCGATGGTGTGAAGAAACAAGGTTATACGAAAGGTGGGCTGAAAATTCTGGGTTGAGCGAGTTTGTAAGACTTTTGTTATGCATTGAGGGTGTGGCTTCTATAATCATATATCTTGTGTAAGTTATAAGGTGCACTATGACACTATTGACAATAACAACCTGAATTATACATACCATCATATATTTGTAATACTCGACACATGTATGGACGTGTTATGTAGCACCTGTCGAAAATATATATATTCTAACCAACTAGACGTTGCTTCATGCGATATGAAACGTAGATTATGTCACTACAACGTAGACTCCAGCGAGAAAGTAACAACAGACAAAACAAAAGCGATGATATCTTCAACCAAATTCGTCGCATAGATCCTTTCATAATCTTTTCATTGTGTCATCCCTCAGTCCACTCGGCAAAATACCACCAATCTTCACCCGAACACCATTCATCGATGGCTTCATGTTCCAATTCCTGTTTTATATTCACTTCTTCGACTTTCTTTTCTTTTACATCCTCTTCTTCGGTCTCTTCGTCCGTATCCTCTTCTGCGATGGGAGTCAAGGTACGCCTTACCCGACGCTCTTCATGAAAACACTGGCTCGGATATACACAGTCGTTAAAGCAACTATACTTTTTATAATGCGGGACCACAGAAAGCAGACGTCGTTTCGCCGGACTCACAACTTCTTTTCTCTCAGCCGGCCATGTTTCAAGCAGATCATTATCATCATCGCTATCCTCCTCTTCCACCATATCCAGCTCATCATTGCGCCGCTTCAAGCTCTTCTTCCATTCTCCGTATCCCCGCCAACCTCCATAGTCAAACTCGGTCCAGCAGACCTTGGAAATGTTATCCGGGTCACCACTACAAATCCGGTGACCGCAATTGAGGCATCGAATCGTGACGCCCATTTGCCATTGGCGTTTGCACTTGCAGCATTCCCAGCGCCATGGTCGTGGCTGTCGTGGTTTCGAAGCCTTGCTGATTCTGTAATTCGTCGCCGAGGAGGAGAATGAAGGGCGGAATGGGTCTTTTGTGATTGTAAGAGCTTTGATGGGTGAGTCGGTGGAGGGAGTGGGAGTGTTGTCAGGTGGCTTTGTTAAAGAAGTTTTGCTTGTTTTATGGGTCTTATCAGCCTTATCGGTGGTGTTGCTAGGACATGTGTGAGATAATTTCGGGATTTTGGTGATGAGTCTGGTAGACATCTGCAATAGCCTGTTATGGTCCATGTTGGTATTGCTCCCCTTCTTCATTGGCCGAGAATGAAACTCAAGATAAGAGTTATACGACAATGACCCAATTGAAAGAAGCACTGCGTCTTTCCAATTTCAAACTCGACTTTTTGTATAGCTGATTTAGCGAACTAAACTTACGAGGAGACACGCCAGATTTATACAGTTTTCATCTATAAAAACCAGAATTGAGACAAGAAATGCTACTCTGACGACACAGGATGAGCACGTGCTTTATCAGCCAAACACAAATATTATATGCGCTTGCATAAACAATGACTGCATTGTTCGGGGGCTGGTTTAAGCCGAGCTTCGATACCAGGTCTTTAAAGAAAATGAAACGGTCTTACTTGACGACATACGTGAAACAACGTCCTGAATGACAATAGCACAGGAAGATGCGACTAGTTCAAGCATCAACGACCACCAAATGCTTAGAATGAATAAATGTATTGTCAAGAACACTCGAGACAATCCCTAACCGGCATATAAGGATATTCTTTGATATATGTATAGCGTCAAAGACTGGAGCAGGGTCTCAGACTTGGTAATACCAGTGTCAAATAAAACTGATTGCCTTCATTGCGTGCTGCTATTGTCTCTTAGAGCACTATAATCAAAACATCCCTGCCATTTTCGGCCAGAATTTGTTTGAGTACCTAGTCCTCCCCTTCTTTTCTTTGTAATTCTGGTGTCCTTGAAATTTGCGGGAAGCAATGAAAGCCTTGTGAAAATGTTGGGCACGAATGTATTTGAAATTCAGATTATCTGTTACATGAGCCATGTTTGTCTAGAAGCGTCTTGCATACCAATAAATCAGCAGTCTAGGTGTTCCTCCCCAGTTGTCTCGACAACCTAGCCTCTATAAACTTTATACTATCATCTGCCTATCCACAAGATATCTTAGACGCAACGCTACGACACGAAATGAACGTGCCTAGAAATTTAGCCCAGCATGTGCTGGAGGAATGGTGGCGGCGACAAGAATACAGAGAGAGACAGTCTGATGCTTTTGAAGCTGCTAAGAAGCGTGAGTTCCCAAGCCCCGAAGCAGGTAGCTTCAGAGATTTCTGGAGCGAATTTAGGACTCAATGCTTGACTACGTACAAGGATGACCTTGTAGCTCAGTCGGACAAAGCGCTGACCTTACTGCACATGTTCAAACCATACGATTCTTCAGACAATATCGCCAATCAGGTGGACCGTCTTCAATTGCTTTCTTTTAAGCTCGTCGCGCTCTCAACTGCTAGGCACAAATTCGACAGAGAGCTCTCTGCTATCATTTACGATATTCTGGATATCAGGTGCTCGGTCCGGTTGCATCCGTTCTGGTTTTCTGGTGGAAATGGAAACTGCCATAAAGACAAAGCGGAGATCGAGAAGATGACTTTGGTAGTCCTGAATTGGTTTCATGGCGCTTGTCCTGAGCGTAAGGTCCAGGAGGTTCCAAACTGGGTTAGCTACGTGATGAATTCGTGTTTGAAGAAGTTCAGAAAAGCAGCAGGCCAAGACTGGAGAACTGCGAGTCGGACAAGCTTTGAGTGCTGGACTATGTACATGGTTATGGAGAAGGATTATTGTAATTCTAGTCACCGCCATGTGCTCGAAAGCGGTTCTTAACGCTTGAGCTATTGATTGCGATTCGACCTGGAAATTTAAACTAAGCCAGAGAAAAACTGATGTTGTTGATTGAGTGCTCTTAATATGTCAATAGTAAATTCTGAAGGCAAATCGTAACGGAAACCTCTTGTTTGCTGCACCTTGCAGTCTACGGCATAGAAAAAGCTAGTCGATATAGAAGAAATTTTTCATGAAATATAGATACCTATCGACAGGTTTCATAGCTATAACGTTTAAGTGTACGATTGATTTATTTGTCTGTTTCGAGTTCATCAGACCCTTCCTGGTGCTGATCGCTTCTTCACATCATACATTTTATGCAAATAAATTTACTCAAGACAATGGACGAGCAGGAACTCCTTCCTTTGTGATGGTAACCGGACGAATGGAGCCGTCACTTTCAAACTCCATCTTATCGATGCAGACATTCCGATCATTGGCAGCATCGTCACCGAGCGGGCGGCGATGATACACCATGTACCATTCATCAGTACCCGGGACATTAAGAATCCCGTTACTTCCAGTTCCCTGGGCTACATTCGCATCTGGGGAAAGAATGTGGGTGGATGCATCGCTGAAAGGGCCCAGAGGGCTGGTGGTGGATGTTACGTATTCGACGCCGTAGGAATTGTCGCCCCATCTGATTATCAGTTAGTGCCGCCTTTTGGTGAAAGGGGGTAGATGGTATACACACCCGCCAACACTATACAGGTAATAATACACTCCATCTCGCTTGAACATGCAGGGTGCCTCCACATAATTTGGAGGGGTTAATTCCTTATGCTCTGTCTTAAACGAGACCATGTCGTCATTCAACTGCGCGCCAACTCCGTGTGACCAGCCTCCCCAGAGGAGATAAGCAGAGTCATCGTCATCAATGAATACAGCAGGATCAATGGGCTCGCCACCAAACTCGACATCAGGAATCAGTGGTTCTCCCAGGGCATCGGTGTAAGGACCAGCAGGTCCGTCTGTCGAGGTCGCAACCCCGATGCCGGCACCATCGCCGGCGCTGAAGTACATGTAGTAAGTGCCATTCTTCGCTGCTACGGTTGGAGCCCATGCGGCCCTGTTGGTCGACCACGGGATACCCGCAAAGTCGAGGATGCGCTCATGCTTGGTCCAAGTGATCAGGTCCGGAGAGGAGAAGCAGTCAAAGTAGGTTTGCTTGTCGTAGTCAAGGGACAGCGAAGGAAAGATCCAGTACTGATCCTCGAAGACGTGAGCATCGGGATCGGCATACCAGCCTGGGAAGATTGGGTTGCCGGAGGTCGTCGCGTTTTGCTGGCTACCGCCCAGCTTAATCTCGGATGATCCCATGCCTACAGGATTCGCAACACCCACACCGGGATGCATGAGAAGCGCGGCGAAAAAGACCGTGCAGGCGCGGCCGATAAGAGATCGGGGAGCCGCAGATGCGGAGTCGGTGGGGAACGCCATTTTAGGTTGTTGTTCAATTTAAGCTTGAATTGCTGTGCTGGGATCCCGTTATCTTTACCCGCTCCGCAGCGACAACAGGCTTGGTACGTAAACAGCGAGACTTCAAGGATGAGAGAAGAGTGTCTTGAGGCAGATCGGCTGACTTTATCAAGACCAACCAGCATGGTTTTTAAAGAAAGGCGGACCCTTGCCAAGCTCTCCAGCGTTACATGGCCGGTATGCTAGGCGACCACCGCGTATTTTGGAGTAAAATGTCCGTTAAAGGGGGCTGATGTGCAGTCTACTCGTCGTCATCCTTCTCCCTACATAGCACGTCCTTGAACCAAGACCCGGTTGCGTATATAGTAGCCGCCTGTGGGTCATTCGGTTTGCTCGCAGTGTCGTTAACAGTAGAATTTCGTGGGAGAGAGTTCAGTGTTACTCTTTGCTCAGCATAGCCCTTCTCCCGGCCCCAGAAACAAGCGCGATGCATGACGGAAACCATTTCTTTCGCCTGTCTCGCTAGTACGGAGTCGCCCACACCGTCCCTAGCCTTAGATCGACGTTTCTTAAGAGGCACATCGCTTTCCTGCGCTGTTATGGGATCGTCTCCTTGAGCGACGGAAGTAGACGAAGAAAGACCCTCGTCTGTACGAGCAAATATCTTTACCCAAGGCAGCTTCGCTTCTATAACTTTATCCGTAGAAAAATCGATGCCAAATGGCGGCCATCGTGAGAGTGCCTTTCGGCGCCGTGTAGGCCGCTCGTCGCTTGTACTCGTTTCTATCGATGAGTAGTTATCATCGTCTGCGTTCGATTGTACATAAATATCCAATAGATTAGCCAAATAGTCGTTGACACTCGGCTTTTGCAAGATCGGCGTAGGGTATTCAGGCCCGGTAAGATATCGTGGAAAAGCGTTGGGCACGTCCTTTCCCGCCGACCTGAGGAACAACACCGGAGAGGCGAATGGGTCAAAGTACTTTGAGGGAGTCTGGAATAAATGCTCTCTCGCCTCGAGCAGCGGGATTAAATCCGGCGGAGCGGATCTCTTTTTGCGTCGCGAGTTCTGCTTGATTTGTGCTATCTGTGCCTGTAAAAGCTCCTGCTCGACGTTCTGTTCAATCGCTAGTTCTGTATCTCTCGATTCGAATACCTCTTCAAAGGCCGTTGGATCAACGGTGCAGAATTCGTCTAACCCGGTCCAGTCACATATCGGTTCGAACGCAGTCATTGCCCGTATGTGTTTGAACTCGGTCAATGCCAACATGAGAGCCAGTGAACCGCCAATGCTTGACCCAGCGACGCCTAGTCGTTCGGGACGCAGTGTTTTCAGGACCCAATCGAAGCCAGCAAGTGTGTCATGTACTGGAACGGGATATTTGTAGAGGACACGAGTGTTGCTGTTGTTAACAGGGCTCTTGTTCGAGTATCCTAGACGGTAGTTTATTGTAATGATTGTCGAGCCCGTCATACGTGCCAGTATCCCCTGAGGTGTCGTCTCGTCCTCATCTTCTTTGTGTTCCTGGTTTGAGGCAGATAACTCAGATGCTGTGCTAGCGAAGACTGGCCCTGAGGGTAGGTAAATAACCGCGTTTGAGATTGGTCGCGCATCGCTCGTCGAGGGGCTCAGTATACTGTTTACGCACAAGAGTGATCAGTATTGAGTGGAAAAATAAGCGAGGAACTCCGATACTTACTCGAGCTCAACTGAGCCACTTCCGCCAACAGTTAGCAGCACTCTGTCTTTGACAAGATGAGACAATGTTGAAGCAAATACTCGATGTGCTACAGTTGGTGGGCTGCGGCGAGGGCCGAAGACGCGACGCGTCGCCCACCCGTTTTTTTCTAAGCAGAGAGCGCTCGCGACATCATTTGTCAACCTTTTGGAACAAAGGAAATGAAAGCGCATGGCTATAAGCCTTGAAAACCAGTAGACAGCATCAGCATCAAAACATGCAAGATATGTAACTTGCCAGATGATGGGCGCGGAGGAAGCTGGCGTAGGAGCCCCGATAAGATAAGATAAGTTTATGGCTCTTTGTTGATAACGACGGCGATGTCATACAGCACTAAGCGAATCAAGTAGAACCCATTTTTTGGTAATGCGTTCCACGATTGAAAGTCTTTATGAGTTTGGATAAAATGGGTATGTATGTATGGTGTGTATGTATGTCATTTTCATAGTTTGTCCCAGACTGAAAAATGGTTTCCGATTCTCCATCAAAGTCATGAAAAGTGCTCCGTTAAAAAGACACAGGGTGATCTTGACGCCAAAAGAGAGTTAACAAAGAAAATCATGCAGGCGGTGTACAAGGTAGGGAGGGGGAGAAAGAGAGAAAAAGAAGAGCTGGAAAGTCACGAGAATGAGGACTCCCTAGTAGCAGCAGACTCGTCCGCTCAAAACAGATGAGCTATGTGCAGTGGTGTATAAGTATACTCGTCCGTGTTTCACGGATTCTAGCCACTTGTCGTAACTACATTAAAAATAGGTAACCTCCGACGGCCGCAAAGAGAATTAGTATCCGTTGATGCGATTGCGGCCAGAGTAATATTCACTACCCTGCGCGAAATAGGGATGTGCGCAAGCCTGTTTGGCTGAGATCCGGCGTGCTGGATCATACTCGAGAAGCATCTCGAGCAGTTCCAAGCCGGCAGGTTCTAGCCCGGGGACTAAAGGTTGGCTCATGTTGCGCCGCCATTTAGGGAACGAAGGCTTGAAGTCCGGGAACGAGGTGACACCGGGCCATGTGTTTTCATCCGGTGTACCGAGGAGACTATTTTCGAATTAGCAGATCAGGCCTTGAGAACAGGTATTCAGACTCACCGGAAGATCTTGAAGATTTCGTCAATCTCAGAATCACCCGGAAATAGTGGCCGACGGGTGCACATTTCAGCAAAGATAGCCCCCACCGACCACATGTCCACGCCAGTAGAGTATTGACGTCCACCAAGAAGAATTTCGGGAGCACGGTACCACAAGGTCACGACCTAGAAAAGAAATGCTGTCAGGGTCCTTTCTATACCTTATCTTCTTCATCAGACATACCTCGTGAGTGTAGGTGCGCAATGGAACGCCAAAGGCGCGAGCAAGACCAAAGTCGGCCAGCTTAAGGTTGCCTTCCCGGTCAATAAGCAAGTTTTGAGGTTTCAAGTCTCTGTGGAGGATTCTGTGACTGTGGCAGTAACGAATGCCCTCAACGAGCTGTGCCATGAACTTCTTGACCATTGCCTCCCCTAAGCCCATCCGATTGAGATTCATGTTTGATCCGTCCGGGAGTGCCTTTCCTCGACCTCCTTCACTGACTGGGAGGGCTTCCATGTATTTCTTCAGGTCGAGGTCGAGGAATTCAAAAACCAGGTAAAGCTTGTGGCCATCGGCATGGACGATATTGTATAAGCGGACAATGTTTGGGTCGTTCATCTCTTTGAGTAACGAGATTTCGCGAATTGCGGTGCTGGGGACGCCCTCATCCTCGGCCTCGAGTCGAATTTTCTTGAGAGCAACGATGCGGTTCCCATGAGAGAGATCACGGGCTTTGTAGACCACACCATAGGTGCCTATCAGAGGGTATAAGTTAGCATCTTCATGCTGACAGAGAGTTTTCCATATATAGCAGGCGGAAGCAGTATAGAATACATCACATACCCTCTCCAATTTTCTCCATCTTCTCGTAGTTCTCCATGTCTGAGATTGTCGGTGAGACTCGACGCGCAAGGCGGTAGAAAAACGAGAGATAATAACGGACGAGGAAACCGGTGTACAACAACCCAACAGTCACGGCTCAAGAGATTGGAGAGGTAGAGGTTATAAACGAGCGTCTCAAGACAAAGGAAGGGGGGGATTTTTTAGGGCGCACGCGTAGACACGGTATTGACCACTTTATGGCGCCAGACTGGAATTGCTATCGGGCTAATAAGTACGGCTTGTTGAAGATTTTTCACGCAATCTTCATCATGATTATAAAGCCCAGGGCGAAAAGAGCCAAATGCACTGACAACACGTCGATTGCAAAAAGTATAGACGTAATTGACTAGTTAGTGGGGTGAAGCTGGTGCCCTGTACACAAACAAACAGGCGCCCTCGGCGCGAAGGCGGTGAGGGGCGGACCGCGCTGGCACATGACCGCGTTCTAGAACAAAAAAAGTTTACTTCCATGCGATCATTCATATTAATCCTTTGCATATTGGATATTGCTTTCTTTGTCAAGCAGAAGAAAAGAAAGTAGTTTTGCACTGCAGACTCTTAGAAGCTCATACTTTGATTTATGACTTTGGAGAAGTGCCAAAGTCAAAAGTGGAGCACTTAGCCATATCCTTTTTTTTTTTTTCTTTTTTTCAGCTTGAATGCCCCTCATTCAGAGCAGCACGCACATCATGTACTTGCAATGCCTACAAGATGACTACAATAAAGACTCTCAATGCCTATGATCGCCCGCCAGAGAAAGTCCGGGCCACGTACAAAAAATATCTGCGCATGTCGCTCTCGGAGATTGACCAGGACCCAGACATCATAGACCTGGAAAAATTGGATCAAGATAGCCTCCCGCCGCCTTTGGTGAGACTCGAGTCTTTGAGCAGCGAGAGTCTGCGTGAGGCCTTTGACGAGTTTGTTGGCAAAGGATCATCCTTGCACGAGGCTCATAGGGGTGGCCCTGTTGAAGATATTCCCGTACTTGCGCACAAGCGTGTTACCGGTAAGTACTAAGGGAAACATAAGCATTGTTCTTGTAGGTCTGTTCGTACAAATGATACTAACGTAGCTAAAGGACTCCGTATGATTCCATCTCTCATTCCATCTACCATCCAGAGCCAGCTGCTGTCGCTGATGCTCCATCGAGACCTGTCCAATCCGTCACACCAGACTAATCTGCATCTACATTATAATATGCAGTACCCAACCCCTTCTAGTCATGGCAGAGAATCAAAGAACGGAGAAGGGAACTCATCTCCACACGCTTCATTTTTCAAAGCAGACCCGTCACTCATCCTCACACCAAAAGATCCCAGTATCCATAGAAGCATGACCGTCCAGAATATGCTCGAGAAGAAGCTCCGATGGGTGACTCTGGGTGGCCAGTACAATTGGACCACCAAAGTATACCCGGACGGGCCCGCACCTACATTCCCTGCAGATATCTCGCGTCTTTTGCGTGCGGCCTTCCCAGAAACCGAGGCTCAAGCCGCAATCGTTAATTTGTATTCCGCAAATGATGCCCTCAGTATGCACCGCGATGTAAGCGAAGAATGCGATGTTGGACTCATAAGCATTAGCGTTGGCTGTGATGGGCTCTTCATGATCAGCCACGATGATGGTGAGGGCTGTGAGGTCGTACGTCTCCGTTCGGGTGACGCAGTATATATGTCTGGTCGATCGAGATTTGCATGGCATGGGGTACCTAAAATCATACCGGAAACATGTCCAACTTGGCTGCGAGACTGGCCAGGGCCAGAATATCCTTTCTGGAAAGGATGGATGAGCCGAAAGAGGGTCAATCTGAACGTTAGGCAGATGACTGATGCCAAACAGAATCAAAAATCCGCAAGCAGGCCGTGATCCACCACATCGATTCAAAAAAAAAAAAGAACACTGAGTTCTAGAGGGTGGCTCTCATCTAAACTTCGGCACAATCCATCGTGAGTAACCCCTAGTGCGATATATAGAAAGTATTGGTTGAAGGTGCCTGCAATAGACCAACAACTCGGATCCACAAGCCATGTATAAGCGTATATTTGGCTAAAAATATAGTGCCGCTGTTCTGTTCACAAGTCGTGATATGCTCTGATTACATATATCGGTTTCGCTGGTAGTATAAGAGCCTCTGGATCGAAAGGCTCAAGAATTTCCATATCGATGATTGGGAGCAGACGTAGGTGGAGTTGGGTTGGTTGATAGCAACGATTGCACAGAGTTAGGGCTCCATGTTGTAGGGTTCCCATTTGGATTCTGCGAAACGGCCCTGTAAGACTCGTTTTCCGACATACCATGAGAATCTTTGCCGACTCCATTCATTAGTCGCTGTCTCTTGGCTTGATGGGCATTGGCCGCATTGGGTTGAGAATGAAAGGAACCATAAGTAGCTGTATGGATAGAAGAACCGCCGGAACCGGACAGCGCCTGTGAGATTTGGGAACCGGTGGTATTGTTCTCAGTGCTCAGCACATTTCCTTGAGAGTGATATGTTGAGTCTGGATTATGATCACCATTTTCTGTATTTGTGCCTACTCCAACACGCCCCATACCTTTGTCATGGTAGACGACTCGTTTCCATTTGGCAACAAGTTGATCGTAATCCCACCTCGAAGCACGAGGTCCAATGCTCTCACTATGCCGCGCATTTAGCTCGCGTGCAGCATCCCGGGATAGAGGAAGCATATCGGGAGGGAATAGGGCAAATTCACGGGGCCACTGGCAAGAACCTAGCCTGCCCACCTGGGCTCGGAGCTGGTTGGCTTCTTGCTGGACCTTGACAAGTTGCGCTTCAGCTTCCTTGCGTTTCTCTGACTCGCGGGAAAACGCCCGGGCAATTTCCAAGCGCCACAGATCATTTTTGACATCCTGTGGAAGTATCATCCAGCTTTGGTATGCGAGGTCAAGATGTCGTGAACTCATTTCTTCATGTTGTTGGGCGGTACGATTGACCATAGCTGGATCTTGTGTGGAGCCGCTGCCATGAGAGCCAGCTGTTGTTGTGGCATGTGCAGATAACTGCTCGGTGCGCCACTGTTCAATATGGGTCCGGAGAGCATGCCGAACAACCTCAACCTTGTCCACAGCTGGGGGATCTAGGGGGAAGGAGGTTGTAGTCGGAAAGGGGTGTGATGCAAAAAGGGTAGGAGGGCTTGGGAGCATCCTCAGAACAAGAGAAGGATACGTCTGCGCCTGCACATCGAAGTCGAAGGGCGACAGGCGGGTGGTGATCGTTGCTCTACGACAGTAGAGTGGAATTAGCTTCGAAGCAAATGAGGCCTGCAGTAACACTTACGTCGCGGCTTTGACATTGTCTAATATTTCGTGCAAAGCAAGCTCCAGCGCCCTGATGGTGTCTGCATCTTTTGAAATAGTGGCCCGTATCGTCGAGTCCAATGGCCCATTGGAGACAGGTCTTGACTGAAAAGGTGCCGGGCGCGAGGCAGTAGTTGTATCCTGCGAACTATGGTCGGTGATGTTGTTTATCACCCCCGTTGAGTGCCAGGTGGGAGTGTTGAATAGAAACCGGGGGGTTTCTCGTGCACGCGGAACGGGATCGTGGGTGCTGCTCCCAGCCGAGTCGCGACCTTTGGCGCCGACATCCGGACTGTCGCGCTTGCTCGAAGTGCGCGCCTGTCGTCGGGTTATGCTGCTGCGAATGCGGCGAATCTCGTCGACATCATGAATGCCGTCTGGTTTCTTCTTGAAAAGGTATTGATCAAGATGGCGTCCCAGCGACGAGGACGTGAAAGCCTGGTGGCAGTACTGGCATTCTTTGTCCTTGGCTACCGAGCTCTTGGAGTGGCCAGCCTCATCTCCGGCCACGGAATCCTCGGGACTTTTCGTCTCTTTCTCCGTTTCCACCATTATCCGTGCGACCAACGTCGATATGGAGCCGATGTCTAGGGTTGGGATTGGTGTCCTCGGTCAAGGCTGAAGCGCGCCTCGGAGGCGCATGCTCGAGTTATGCAGGCAGGGGCGAGTATAGGAATTGGCAGACGCGTAGGAAGAAGACAGTAGCATAAGCTTCAGTCCTACGCCGCGCAACTTTAGCACATGCGATTCTCTAATGAATGCTCAGCAGCGTCCCACAGTGTTGACGGCGTGGGGAGCTGCAAAAAGTCGGCGATGCCAGAATGCTGCTCACGTGATTTGTTTCCGGCGCCTCTGATTGGACGCCTTGTAAGCAGCCACGATCTCCGTTGCGGTTTAGACATGCGTTCGCTATCAGGATTAGTGATCATCTTATATAGACATTCTACAAGGGTCTATCTTAGCAACAGTTATATCCAATTCTTGCTCTATTCGTTATCGAGCAGCAGTCTTAGTGTGCATGCGTCATCGAGCCTGCACTGCATTAGAACGGGCCATTGAATGCCAAGCTTCCCATCGTATTGATACCAGGACTTACCGACAGCCGCGGCTGTTCCGTGACGAAGCAGTACACGCTTAGAGGTTTGCAACATCCGGACGGTGTCAAGATTGTAAGGACGGAGAATTGGTGATCTAGAATTCAGTGCCACAGAGCAATGTTCTGGCAATCTGGCTAGCAGATGTCCGCCTTGTTGCTGTGTATAAGTAGAGATTGGTCCACTGTTTCTTGGCGTGTTCTTTGAATTACCATACTCTTAATACGTACTATGTAATTAAGTCTAGTAACTTACGATGGATGCTGTTCTCCGCACTTTAGCCTCTGCCCTCGTCCATACAAGTTGCCGGGCACTTGAATAGTTAAATAACCGAACAGGAATTATCGATTGACGGCCAGGTCTTTGTTAGCCTCGACATATACCTCCCCATCAGCTCGCATTCCTTCGGTTTACAATGCGTAGCCGGGCTAATTCCGTTGTGCAGAAACCCCCGCCTGCAAGCTCTAGGCAGAGAGCTAAGAGAGCATGCACAGAATGTAATGCACGCCGGGTTCGATGTGATGTAGTCCAAAAGCAACCATGCTCCAATTGCCAGTCGAGTGGAGCTAAATGCGCCATAGTGCCCTCGCGGCGCGGACGGTGAGAATTACTGAAACCGTCATTTCCGTGGTGAGTTTCTGACAACATCTCGACAGGTACCCACGCAAGTCGCGAGAGCAGCGTGCTTCGACAGGGGCATCTATGCCAGAGTCTTCTCCTATTACTGGACATATAGAGCCTGGCCTTGATTCAACGCAAGTTGGACACGCCTCTCTACCGGATACTCGCAGTAGTGCTGGCGTGGTCCTTGAGACTACTTCTGATAACTACGTCCCAACCCGAGAAAGGCGAAACACCTTCTTCTTTGGAGAGTCTAATCTCCTTACCTACGTAACTGGGCCTCCTCCAGAAAGTGATCAAGCTGGTCATGCGGGATTCGTGCACAAACAACGGCTGTCCTATCCTTTGACAACCGGACACATGGATAACATATCAAGAAACCATGTTGAATCGAATCGAGAAAACTATCTGCGACAGAATGGTGCCTTGAATTTTCCGGAACTCCAAAATTGCCTTCCGGCACTTCAAGCTTACTTTTCCTGGTTTCACCCTTGTTTTCCGATTCTTGACCGAGCCGAGATTGCTCACCGAATCAACACACGGGATATCTCGCCTCTCCTACTGCAAGCGTTACTGTTTATTGGGACAAACTATTCTGATGAGCGGTCGGTAACCCTAATGGGGTTCAAGGATCGTTCCGAAGCGAAATGCTTGCTGTATAATCGAGCAAAATTGCTCTTTGAGGCTGACTGGGAGCAAGATCACATCACAACATTACAGGCTTTGTTCCTCATGAGTTTCTGGCGCGGGAGCCGAAGTACAGCGCGAGATGTTCGCTACTGGCTAGGAGTCGCGATCACTCAAGCGCAGTTATGTGGTCTGCACCGTTCGTATGTAATAGTTCGTACGGTCCACAGGAGGCGAGCTGACAAAAAGCTTTAGCACACGCTTTACGACGAGAGACAATAGAACAGCACGACTACGAAGAAGAATTTGGTGGTCCATTTATGTATTTTAGCCATTTTTGCTTCAACTGCTGGATGCTAACAGACTGTAGGTTCGTGAGCTACAATCGTCTTCATCGCTTGGCCTGCCACGGCGAATTAGAGACGAGGACTGCGACATTGAGCCTCTTACAGCCAGTGATCTGGAGGAAGACTGCAATGACTCGATTGGGCCTTCCTTTGGAAGGTGTGAACCAGAGCATGTAGTTTACGTCCTGAAGATGACGCACATGGCTCGACTACGTATAGGTTCTCACCATTGTCGCTCTTCAGCTCGAGCTAACCCAATCAAACAGTTGGAAAAATCGTCGATATACAGTTTGCGCCAAAACGTCAAAATTCTTCAACAGCTGAAGACCTGGAGACGGTCAAAGAAGAATTGGAGGAATGGAAAGACACCCTGCCAGCTAGCATGTGCCCGGGAGCCAGCGAAGGAAACATTTCCGTGTGGTCCAGCTTGTTGCACTTGTCCTACAAGTGGGTTTCCTCTTCCCTTTACCCGCTGCTTTTATGAGACTCGTCTCACAACCTATAGTCATTTACGTATTCTGATCCACCGAAATGGGTTTCTGCGTGGTCAGAAAGCTCGAGATGATTCTGATAAACTCGCCGCAACGGCGGCTGCGAACCAAATCAGTAGGATTGCAGAAGATATGCTTTCACAGCAGACTATCCAATATGGCCAAATGCATCTGTAAGTATCCCTTTTGCGATGGCTTTAACACTTCACTCACGCATACTCTTTTCAATCGTATAGTATTACCGGACTCTTTGCCGCGCTTTGTATCCATGTCATCAACATCAGGACAACAGACGGCGTCAACAAGCGTCTAGCCGAAAACCGTGCCCAGATATGTCTGCTGGGGCTACACGAAATCCAAAAGTATTGGCGTGTTAACAATCTCGTTCTCGATTTCTTCTTCCAGTACCTGGACGATTCTACCGCCAGAATCCTGCTCGCTGCCGATCCTGAACGCCAGGGTGTTGGAAAATCTTCTGCCACCGCAACCATACGACACCCTGAGACCATAGTCACCCAGTGTGAGGAACCCGCGCTACCTCACAATGTATCCCAAATCGCAACTCAGGCAAACCCGTTACCGTTCTCGTCAGCAGCCGCCGGAGATGCGGGTGGACCACCAGAAGATCAGTACTGGAATTTCGTGCGTATGAACTGGGATGGGGATGATAGCAACCCCACAAATGGCGATCTCAGTTTTCTTTGGGATGCGCAACTCTATGCAAACCTTGATTTTCTCGAAAAATGTATATGACGTTTTTAGTGGTGCTGCCCTGTTTCGGCGAGAAATCAAGTCAGCTAAATTAGGAATATGTGAATGTCATATGAGCAATTTATGTTGGAAGAATCTCGGAATTTAGGTTTAAAAAACCGTCTTGCTACTGAAGTAGCCGATATCATATCTAGACTTGTGAGACCTTGAAACGCTACATTTTCATAGACCGAGCTGAGACGTCAGGTTGTTGTCTAACCGAAACGGCTATATGGTAGGAAGTAAAATATAAGATTCGAATCTGATCAATCGAAATAACTCTCAGGTAATATCCATTCATTTGCTCCTTGGAATCATTTCCGAGCTTCGGGTAGCTGTATATGCTTCTGAGAAACCCGAGATTAGGCCTAGATCGCTCAGATAGAAACAGGTGGTGCATGTTCTACATTTCGTTTGTCATAGCCTATATACAGAACTCTACCTTCTAAACTTTCAAAACAAAAATGGGGCTGGGCCAAACTTGACGGCATTTATTTGTCAATTTAACAGATATATACCGTTCTACATGGCAACAGTAAGCTGTACCAGATTCTCCCGCTGGTTATTACCTTAGATTGTATACCGAAACGCGGGATGTCTATGGCCCAACCAGTGCTCGCTCCCTTCTTGAATACGATGATCTCGAGACCCATTCTCTCGCTTTTTGTTCTCCCATCGGCAGTATAGAATCTGCAGGACAACGGTGATGACACAGAGTACTAGAGCTCCCAAGCTCACAGAATGGCCAAGTTTGTAGTCCGGCCTAAGGAAGCATCAGCCAAGTATCCACAAACCTTCCTGTGGTAGAGTAGGTTCTTACGCATCGTCTGACAAATAAATAAAGGTAGCAACAAATGCGGCGCAGTTAGCAAAGGCGATTTGGAAACCAATGCCTGTTGCCCGAACGTAATGGGGCGCCAGGTTGTTGGATAGCCAGCCCTGAAGTGAGAAATGAACATCAGCTGCACGGACTTTTCATCGCTCTTCGTTCATAAACATACCATTATCATTGGTGAGCCCGGGTATACTCCAATAGCGACTAGAAAGGTGCCGGCATAACGAACACTGTTGGCTTCCGAAGCAAGAAGCATGATATACCCGCCCATGGCTACGAAGCAGCCGACAAACATGATGGGACCGCGTGCTTTGATCTTGTCTGAAAGCGTCGAGGTCAACAGAACGAGGATGAAAGCAGCGATGTTTGGCGGTACTGTGAATAGTTGGGCTGTAGTAGCCTTGTATCCCATCCCAGAGATGATGGTGGGCAAAAAGAGAGAAAAACTCTGAAAGATTTTGTGATCAGTGATTCATTTCTTTCCATCCCCACGCCGCCGCCAGGGTCGAACGGTTCACAACTTACATAGAGTGGCACCAAGAGGAAGAACCAAGCAAAAGAGGAAAACCAGGTCTGTGGAGAGAGCATGGCCATGCGTACCCAGTGCCAATTGAAATGCTCCTCGTTGACGTTCTCGACGTCAGTAGCCCCGTGTGCGTCTTGCATCATGCGTTGTAAAGCTGCAGCCCTCTCCTCCTCGGTCAAGAACTTGGCTTCTGCCGGCGTGTGAGGCATGGTAAAGAAACAGATGATACCAAAGATGGTTGTGATAACTCCCTCAACTTTTGAAAGCCGAAATCAGCTGCATTCTCTGTTTGGCCTATGAAGTTGCCACTTACTGAAAAAAATCCACGGCCAGTTATTGTAGCCGCCGAACTCGATCTTAGCTAGACCAGTGGCCAAAAGACCACCAAACGCACCGCTCAGCGGCGCAGCGCAATAAAACAAACCGATACGATAAAGCATTTGGTGACGGCGATAAAACATGGCCAAGTACACAACCATGCCGCCTAATAAGCCGCCCTCACATAGCCCGAGGACTGTACGCGCGACAATAAGACCGGCAAAGGACTTTGTGAAGCCCAAGAAAGTGCTGGTCAAGCCCCAGGCAGTTATCAACCCTGGAAGAAATATTCCTGCACGCACATGCTTGACCGCCCAGTTACTGGGAACGTCCACCAGGATATAAGGGATGTAAAACACGACGAGCGCGATATTGAACTTGTTTCCGTCAAGGTGCAGGTCCTCGATAAGGCCGTCGATTTTGGCATTCCCGATATTGCTTCTGTCAATGAACGCAAATAGCCTTTCCAGATGCGAGAAATGTCAGTTGCGGACGTTGGATTGCCTTGTGCAAGGAAGTGAACACACCAGATACCGAAGAGCCATGGAATAATATGACGATCAAATTTGCGGTCCAAGTGTTTGTCTAATTTCTCTGGAACCTCCACCGACATCTGTTCTTTCCGTAGTATTTCCACATGGCTTTCCTCCGGCTTTTGAAGCTCGATTGTTGGTTCACTCATGGTTCTCTTTAGTTGTTAATCAAGCCTCTGTAGCACATCGCCAAACAGTGGAAAATTGAATTGCACAGCAAAACTCCAGAAATGTGGGCTAAAGGTGAAGAAAAGGGAGAAGCCCCATTTATAATGAACTCGGAGTTTCCCCGGATTTATTTTGGATGTCACTACCTAGTGTAGATATACCCCATACCCCGCACAAACCCCCATACTCTAAGCGTCGATTGGTGAATATCGGGAATTATTCCGGGACAGACTTTACTATGGAGAAACCCCGAACCGTAAACAGAGCTGTTCTTTGGTCACTAATGAACTTTGTCTATGTATATAGCCTATGCAAACTGATGTTGCCGGCGCATTGAGAACCAACTGGCGTCAATGATCTTGTCTATATCGGCTCTATCAGTGCTAATATTAGATTCCAAGGCCAATGCAAGATGAGCGAGCTAGCTATGCATAATCCATCCACTAATATGTATCTGCATAACGCGGCTCTCATATATTAAAAATTCGCATGTGATCAATCCAGCTTCTTTCGAAGCTTGTTGACAAATAGCGATTCCACGTAATACAAGACATCACTCTGAAGGTCAATTTGGTCATGACAGAACTCTATCATAGCATATAACTTGGCAAACGAAGAATCTTTGGCGGGTTCAATAACGATTAGTAACTTGAAAAGCTTTTGATTATTGACCGACGTCTGAATAGAAAGAAGCTGTATTACCCCCTACCATGCGCCTGACCCATGAAAAACACTTCCTGGCCATCGAAGGTATAAAAAATCCCTTGGAATTGAGGCAGAAAACGATAGAGCCTACTGACTTGATGAATAGCACTTATTTGAGTAGTATATAAAGACTTTTATAGTTCTTGTTACTACAAAAATAGCAACAGATGTCATAACTAGGTACTGTAGAAGAATAGTCATGAGACTCAACCGATTTGTCTATACACAATGTTGGGAGATACGGTCTAAATAAATTGATTGCTGATCAATATATCAGTAACTCCGGGGTAGCTCTAGCACCTTCTCGCTAACATAATTCAGGATCATTTCGCGGCTAACAGGAGCAATGCGCGGCACAAAGCATTCTCGTAGCCATCTCTCAACATCATACTCCACAGCGTATCCCATTCCTCCGTGCGTCATGACGGCGCGTTCGCAAGCAGTATAAGCAGCTTCAGCGGCCAAGTACTTAGCACTGTTACAAGCCGTCCCAACAGCCTGGAATGAGATTGAGCTATCCGTCTTCGAGGCATCGTACATCCGAGCAGCATGATATGTCGCTAGTTTGGCGGCTTCAAGTTTCATATAAGCATCTGCAAGAGGGTGCGCAATAGCCTGGTTCTTGCCAATCGGCCGTCCGAACACGGTTCGCTCTTTGGCATACTGCGACGCCCTTTCCAGGGCAACATATCCGAGACCTAAAGCTTCTCCTGCTAGAAGACATCGCTCGGCATTCATACCGTGAAGGATGACCTTGAAGCCGTCATTTTCTTTCCCAACTAGGGAATCAGCTGGTATTTCATAGTTGTCAAAGAAAACCTCATTTGCGTCTACGGCCCGGCCGCCCATCTTTCTGATCTTCTTCAGTTCCAGTCCAGGACGAGTACGGTCGAGGTCAATGGCAAACATAGAAAGACCCTCATTGGGCTTTTTGGTCTCTTCTATGGGAGTCGTGCGAGCCAGCAAGATCATCACCGAGGCAACTTGCGCACAGGTTATCCAGATTTTCTGACCGGAAACAAGATAGGAGCTACCGTCCTTTGATTTTGTTGCTGTAGTTTTCAAACGGAGTGTATCGAGGCCTGTGTTGGGTTCGGTCACACCGAAACATGTCCGCCATTTGCCACTGATGATATTCGGGATAGTCCTTTCGACTTGTTCCTTGGTACCGAACTTTGCCAATGGCTGGGTTGCGTAGACATTTGCATGAATTGATTGAGCGCCTGCCATACCTGCGCCCGATTGGGTGATTGTCTGCATCATCATGGTTGCCTCCGAAATTCCTAGTTTGAAGTCAGGTTTGCTACCTAGTCTCCAAGGCAAAGCAGTAGGTGTTGGTACCTAGCCCGGAGCCCCCAAGCGCTTCAGGAAGCGCAATCCCAAGCCAGCCATCCTTTGCCAATGCTGCATGGAATTCTTTTGGGTCTTTTTCATTCTGGTCGCATTCCTGCCAATACGTGGATGGGAAGTTGGAGCAGATTTGTGAGACTGCGTCGCGCACTGTCAACTGTTCCTCCGTAAAAACGCTCAGATCCATTACTTGTCGGCGACTGGATGTTGAGAAGCAGGAGCGATTGGTCGACTTGGTGTTTCTCCATGGTCTCTGTACGCATTGTGCTGGTGCCCATCGCGAGGCAGTGAGTGTGGATCTTGAGACATGCGTTGCCAGAAATCCTGCACCGCGCGAAGAGATCATCTTGAAATTATCTGCATGTATAAACGAATAGGCTGCTATCCGCTGTTCCCCAAAGACAGGAATCTCGCGTCGCAGAAGATATTTTAAAAGCTATGTGCTGTAGCTTGAAAAGGCCAAGGTACAATAAACTGCTTGGTGTTTGGCCCGCATGTAATCATAAAGCCGATTTAACTTATTCGGCCATCGACCCGAGGACATCCTCCGCCAATCAGGTTCACGAAGTCGATCGATACATGGCCGGCGATAATCCTGTAATGCGGAGTAACTCCACAATGGGTGAAGCTGTATAGCCGAGTTATTGTCGATTGCTGAATGGCAGACTGGAAATACCGAGAAATGCCGAGTTCTGCTGCGTATCGAGCTTGGCTTCTACTCCGCATTTTGGCTGTTCGCGAGTAGAAAGAGTGTTTATGCGCCCTATCTTCGGTTTGAGAAATAACTTTGGGAATCAGCAATTATCAATTTGAACTATTTTGTGCAATCTCGGTCGTGTATTATCACAAAAAGCAGCGATGAAAGACATCATCTTTCGACCTCTGATTGCTCGAAGATCAGCGTTCCAAGTGTTTACATACACAAAATGTTCAAGGCCGACATGCCGCACAATGACTACTACCACAGCCAAGAATCTACAGCCTCGGAAACCCAATCGACCATTAGAAGGCATCACCGTGGTCAGTCTTGAACAAGCAGTCGCAGCACCTTTCTGCACCCGGCACCTCGCTGACCAGGGAGCGCGGGTCATCAAAGTCGAGCGTCCAGTTGTCGGTGACTTTGCCCGTAATTACGATACTCGAGTCAACGGACTGGCCTCCCATTTTGTTTGGATCAACAGGTCCAAAGAGTCGCTGGCGCTAGATGTAAAGAACCCGAAGGATCATGAAATCCTGATGCGTCTGCTTTCACGAGCGGATGTTCTTGTACAGAACCTGGCTCCGGGAGCAGCGTCCAGATTGGGTCTATCTCATGAGGCTCTGAAGGAGCATAATCCCGGTCTGATAGTTTGCAACATCTCCGGGTATGGTGAAGACGGCCCATATAGAGATAAAAAGGCGTATGACCTGCTCATCCAAAGCGAGGCCGGAATGCTCTCTGTGACTGGCAGCAGAGACGAGCCAGCAAAGGTCGGCATATCCATTGCTGATATCTCAGCGGGCATGTATGCATATACCAACATCTTGACGGCGCTTATGCTACGCGCCAAGGATGGCCTTGGTCGGAAAATCGACATCTCTATGCTTGAGTGTATGGTGGAGTGGATGGGCTTTCCTTTATATTATACATACGGAAACGCTCCCGGCCCTGCGCGAGCCGGTGCCTCGCATGCTGCCATATATCCTTACGGCCTCTTCAGCACAGGGGATGGGCGGCAAGTGATGTTAGGGATCCAAAATGAGCGCGAATGGGCTAATTTCTGTGAAAAGGTCTTGCAAAAGCCGGAAGTTGCAACAGACCCAAGATTCGTCAACAATTCACTCCGTACGCAAAACCGGGACGCCCTCAGAGACATCATTCATGAGTCTTTTTCGGCTCTGACTGCGGACGAGGCTATAAGCCTGTTGGAAAAATCCAAGATTGCAAATGCAAATGTCAATACTATGAACGATGTTTGGGAACATCCACAGCTAAAAGCCCGCCAGCGATGGACAGAGGTCACCACCCCTAAAGGCGTGGTGCCTGCTTTGTTGCCGCCGGGATCTGCTGAGCTTCTGGATATGAGGCCAGTACCAGACGTTGGAGAGCACAACGAATCCATTCTAAAAGAGTTGGGATTTAAATAGACGAAAGGGGAGTCTCAACTCTCAAAGACATGACGCGATAGAGCATTTGCGATCCAAGACATGCATGTAGTTTGATATGTATATTTGGATTACCGTACGTAATATATAGAGAACAAAAGACTCGGAGCACCTATTTAGATTCACTTCAACGCCTCCTTCTGAAGCTTCCAATACGCTGTAAGGAATCAACAGCACCCATATGGTATCAAACACAATGATCAACTACTGATCGCCATGGCCTAATTTTTCCTCGCTAATAGGATGCTGGGCCTTCGCTTTCTTTGTCTTTCGAACGCTAATGAGAGCCTTTATGTGTTGAGTGCCATGGAGATATAGCCAAGAGAGGCAGAACACGGCTGCAAAATTAAACCCTATATAAGCCCAAAATACACCCTAGATAAATGTAGCGGTTAGTACTGTCAGCGAATGGACTCTATAGAGAGCGACTTACGAAATTGCGCCATTTGTTGGAGTAGAAAACATTAAATCCTTTGCCCTGTGACATATTCAGATCAGAATTGCTTGGGTTTTCGGTGATGAAAAGGTGGGACCAAAACTTACAAACTGATCACCGTTGGAAGCTTGACAGAATGAGCACATCCCATTTCCCGATTCCTGCACGTAGCCGCCTGACTGGGCGGCAAACGCGCCAGCGTAGTCTTGACAGCTCATCCCTGGTGGCGGGCTGAAGTTGGCTTCCTCGCGAGCAATACATCTGACCGGCTGATTATGAATCAAAACCCCCAGAAAAGCTTCAAGTAGATACTTGAACGGGGTGAGCCAGTACATCCACGATCTCCAGAATGTAGGAAGTGCCATGTACGGTACCACAACGCCGCAAAAGGACACCACAAAGGTAAAGAATGCGGGTACAAGCAGTGATGCAAATAGCTCGTTTGGAGACAACGCGGCGATGAACTGTCCGAACCCGATGTAGAACAGCTCAAAAAGAAGTACGAGAATGTACGTGAAACCAGACGTGAATGAGTCGCGACTGAACCCAACCCCCCAGTACCAGCAGTTGAAGTATATCGAGCCGGCAATGATCGAGTACGGGATTTCCGGAAGAATGGCGCTCGCCACGAATGCCGTCCAGGAGTAGATTTTAGCCTTTCCTTCTCGCGATTCATACAGATTCCGGAAATGTAAGAATCGTGGTTGGAGCTGTTGGATGAGCGGAGGACAAATAGTGAGGGTCATGAAAACGGAGAAGAGACGTGATTGCATGTCGATGTAGCTGTGCCCCAGCTTCCAGAATGTAAAGGTATTAAAAAGGCCAGTGAATATGTGCAGCATGAATTTCCCCTACGCCCCTCTTGTCAGTCTTTGCTCCTGTTCTTGTCTGAGAGGGAATAAAACTCACCAGGATATACTCCGGAGAACGCCAATACGTGACAAATGAGCGTTTAGTGGTTTCCATGATCTGAGTCCAAATCGGCATCGCATATTCTCTATCATCTCGTGTTTCTTCGCCTGCCTTCCGGTCGCGTCTCGATCGAACTATCTCTTGTATTTCTTTCGTTCGACGTTCGTGCTCTTCGGAGTTTGCCCAAACGTCTCCCCAGTCCTTGCCTTTGTAGTCTGGATTCCCAGCTCCGATTACCTCCAGCATATACTAGTGGTCTGATCAGTACTTTAGATATCATCAGAAACCGTTCATGCAAAACTTACCTCCGCGGGATTGGCATCACGGGGGCACGTCTTTCCCCCATTGCGTTCAAAGTAATTCAGCAGGGTTCGGCAGTCCGAGCCCAGTTCTCCGTGGTAGACAACCCGACCACCACTTTTTAGTAGCACAAGATCGTCAAATTGTTCAAACAATACCGCGGATGGCTGGTGAATGGTACACAGAACAGCTTGCCCAGCATCCGCGAGACGGCGAAGGAAACGTACAATATTATATGCTGCAAGAGAGTCCAGTCCCGAAGTCGGCTCATCAAGGAAAAGCAGTAGCTCGGGCTTACTCGCAAGTTCAACAGCAATCGTTAGGCGCTTCCGTTGCTCTTGATTCAACCCTAGCCCACCAGAGCCGACTGTTGCACCAGCTATTGGCCGCATTTCTAGAAGATCAATTATTTTTTCACAGTAGTCGTACTTCTCCGTCAAGGGGATCTCTTGGGGCTGTCGAAGTTTTGCCGAAAATCGCAAGCATTCACGGACAGTTGCAGTGGGTTCATGTACGTCCATTTGCTCTGCGAAACCGGTGGCTCGCTGGAAGCTCTTTGGCAGTTCTCTAGGAAAAGTGTAAGAAGACATATCAAAGGAATGATTCTGGAAGTGGAATTCTCACCGGCCGTTTATGAGGAAGTCACCTTTGACAACACCGACACTGACTCTCTGAGCAAGAACGTTGAGGAGCGTTGTTTTTCTGCCCCAAGTCAGCGTGAATATTTTTCAGGCAGTTGGGCTGTATGCTCACCCAGCACCAGAAGCACCCATCATTGCCGTAAGACGTCCAGGCTTGACGTAACCTTGGACGTCATCTAATAGCCGCTTTTGTCCCCCCTTGACGGGAATATCGTAGCTCACATTCTGCCATGTAAATATAGCTGTGTTTCGAGCGATACCTTCAACTTTATTTTCTGAATTGTCGGTTTCCTCTTCGGTATTGTGGAAGCTGCGAGTGGCTGAATCACCAGCTTCTTCATCCTCCCGAGTATCCTTGTTGTTCAAAGCATCTGTTACACCTTTGGGCGCTTGGCCCCTTAAAAACACAGTTGCGGAGCTACCTCCTCTATTTGGCCGCTGCAACTCCATGCCAATCATGGTCAGGGACACGAAGAAAATGAACCAGGCAATAATGATACCGAAATTGCGCCATAAATGAGACCGGGAGTACGTGTATGCTGTTTGAATGTAGTTCGAGCCCCTGACAATGGTTTGGCCTGGTTGACTCCCTTGGATTAAGCAGCTTTGATGCTGAGGGGAGGCATTAGGGCCTTCAGGGACCAGATATGGAGGGACGCACTCAATGTCGAGGTTGTAGAATTCGTTGCTCATCAGAGCCTCGAATGCGTACTGGACAGGGTTGACCCAAATCAACCACTTGAGCCACGGGTGCATTTTCCACGGAGGGATTAAGTAGCCTGATCAATTCTCTTAGATTCTCGAGGTTATTTGAATGCACTATGGTGACACATACCAGTATAAACTATAAGGGCCTGTAAGGCGACACCAGTAACTCGAGTTGCTGTACTATGGTTAGTTTATGCCTCGGTATCATTTAGTCCTCTTACGTACCAACGTCCAGCGAAGGACAGAGGGCCCCCACGGCGCGGAAAAAAGAATAGATTGTCATCGTGAGAATGAACAAAAATAAAAGACTGATGAAAAACTGGGAAGCCGTTCGTGAGAGATTTGCCATACTGTGAGATGTCAGTGTGTCAATTGATTGGTGTCGACCATGAATTATAGGCGTACAAGTAGACCACTATGTCAAACAAAATGACTTGTGTAAGCACCAGAGGCATGTCGACGACAACCTGAGCAAGAGCATAGGCGGACGGTCGGTAGAATGAGCTGCTACTGTTAGCAGGGCTTCTTCAGACGTAATAGTTTGTTTTTCCTTTAGATCAGCTCACAAGCTTTTATGTTTCATCAGGATTGGACGACTTTCAAATGTCGCAGTGAGCTCAGCAAGAGCAAGAAGGGCATTGAAAAGAAGCATAAAGAACATAACTCCGCCTCTAGGGAAAACGCCAGTGCTGCAGTATAGTCAATATCAGCAGGTACTATCATCGATTGAATTGGGATGAAACATGCCTCGTGCGTGGGAGGTTATAGAACAAACTCCCGACTATCAAAGCTTGAAAAACAAGCATGCACCATTTACCATATAGCGACCGCTTGTCTCCGGTCATTACTAAGAACTGTCGCTTCGTAAGCGCAAGCACTTGTCCCTGAAAAGACAGCGTAAAGTTTCTCTGTTTTATTTTGCTGCGAGCAGCATCACGTTCGGTTCGTTGATGTTCAAGCTCGCTCTCGAAATTCTCGACGTCCTTGAGAGCCCAAGCACGCTCATCGCTCTTGAGATACGCACTCTCAAAGTCCTCTGCGGTGCGCGGTATTCTATCTTCCCAGCCCTGCTTCACTCGTCTGGCATGTGGATCGCTGACAGAGGTCAGGAAATCAGGGGTCGTCCAGCGCGGAGGACACTCGAACCCTAAGTTTTCAAAGTAAGCTCTAGCATCTTCTGTCCTGCCGAAAAAGGCACATCTGCCATCTTCAATTAGGACGACTTTGTCGAACAGATCATACAGGCTTTCGGCAGCCTGGTATAGAGCAACCAAAGTCGAGACATGTGCCATATTTGTCAAGCTCCGTAGACTTTGGACATACTCCAGGGCGGTACTTGCATCAAGGCCCTTGGTGGAATTATCCCAGCACTGTGTGCTTGCTTTGGTGATCATCGCTTCGGCAATAGAGACACGCTTCTTCTCACCACCGGAGATCCCATGCACCATTTCATCCCCGACTTTGGTGTCCATTGTATGTTCTATCCAGAATAATTTGGCGACTGCACTCAGAAAAGTCTTTTGGTACTCTTCTCTGCTTTCGCCTTCGTTGCGAGACTCTTTCCCAGGAGTCCGAGTTTGGAGGGCAAACATGAGGGTCTGTTTTACGGTCAGGGTTGCATAATGCAGATCGTCTTCGGGATTGTACGAGACTAGGACGAGTCAGTTCTCAGTGCATTTTTCGGTGACTCAATAAACCACCTTCTGATCTGTAGTTTTTCGCCATTGTTGTAGGATCCGTCCCTCCGTAAGAAACATCCCCTTCAATACTTTCATATCCCGCTCGTTGGTTGCCAATAGTTTTTAAGAATGTCGAGCATCCAGACCCCGGCCGACCAAGGACTAGCAACATCTCCCCAGGACGCACACAGCCCTAACAAGAGCCATAATAAGCGATAGCACTATCATAGACACTTATAGATCAAGGACTTACCGTGAAATCTTTCAATATAGTCTTGACAGGTGCGCTCTTCCCAGCTCCTTTTCTACCCCGACTAAGCAGACCTCTTATCAACCGAGGCAGACCAAGAAAGATATCCCCCACAGAAGGTTGAAGAGTAGCACCAAGCCCGACCCCTTCGACAGTAAGATTCTTCCAAATAACACCAACATGTCTAGTCTTTTCCTCTTCGGACTGTTCCTGTCTCTGTTTTCCAAACATGCGCGACATCAGCCGCTGGATCTCTGCCCATTCCTCATCTTTCTCCTTCGAGATGCCGGACCGGGTGGAGAGTCGGCGGATAAGTCTTTCGGAGATAATCTCATCATCGCCATCTTCATTGTCTGGGGCTTGAGCGTCTGGGTCTATGGTGCTCTCAGTGCCTGAGCGGATCGGAGAGAAGGCTGTGGGCGACGAGCCGGCTTCGCTGAAACTCGACGTGTGCTCCTTGGCGTCTGGGCCAGAAGCTGCAGCCATAACTCTGGCTGGTCAGCGAATTGAGAAGGCTGAGCGAATCCTTTCAAAGAATGGAAGACCGCGTATCAATTAGTATGCTGCGTAGTTATAGTTAACCCTAATTCATAACGGACAAAACTTAGCAACGCCCACGCAAAGGTGTAGGCGGAGCACCAAAGGAGGATCATCACTAATCTATTAAATAAGACACTCAAAATTACCTTTACGATCTGAAGTACCTTTTTCAATAGCCTAAACTTGTTTGTTCCCAATCGATCGAGAACCGAAGAAAAGCAGTCTCATGACGTCACGGCGACACAGGACTTGCAAGCCACGGTTCGACAGCTACATTCAACGATCTTTCCTTTTTTTTTTCCTTTCTTTCCTTCTTTTTCAGCAATAAGAAAGTAATGGTTAATTTCATATACTGTCTAGATCGTGCAATCTTGCTGTCAATTTTGATCTGTAGAGCTGCAACAAGATGTCCGGCCGATGGCTTCCACGTCGACCAGGATTATAGCCAAAGCATGCTGTCGGCCATGCAGACGAACACATTTCTAATCAGCAGTGTTGACTCCAGCATCATCATTAATAATCCACAAAAGGTTTCAGTCGCACAAATGGGTTTGGAAGATACCAAAGCTCAACGAGAAAATCGAAAGTCACTGAGGCTATCATGGTGATATCATTCCGCATCAGCCATTTCTCGGCTCGGATCTTGCACTCTCGGATTCGGGATCGCTGCATCCGATACTTTATGCATTGAAAAATTGTTAATACAAAATCATAATGCCTTGGCATTTCCTTGGTATTATATTATCAATTGATGTAACTTACATGTAATGCATGGTGTATATTTATACCCTTCATAGCTAAGGATACGGTATCAACCCTTGGTCGCGAGAGCAGACAATCAAACTGCCGACGTATAACAGCACAACAAAAACCAGGACATTTAACCAGGAAAAGAAAAGAAAGGGAAACGAAAATCAAACAAAACCCTTACACGTTCAGAATGTCATCCCGGACAAGCAGGGTATCAACTCGACGGAGATTACCGTGTATTCCGCGCGCCTCGTTCTCCATATCCTTCTGCACGACCCGCATCTGCGCATCAAGACTGTATAGAGTGCGGGCAATTGGACTTGCTCGTTTCGCGAACTCGAGCGATACGAAATGCTGGTCTTCCCTTGTTGGGCCGTCGTTGACCTGGTTTTGTCGCAAAAACTGGAATAGATTCGAAAGAGCATAGGCTTGCTCCTCATACTCCCTCAACAAGCTAATCACATACAGCAGATTATCCAAGGCGATCCCGTCATATAAGCGGAGTGCCTCAATGACGGGCCCTTTGTCTTGATCTTCAAAAAGGGCAGTGCAGAGGAGATTTAGTAAATTGGCGGTAGCGTTGTGTTGATGCGCATGGGACGTGTTAATTCGAGTGTGTAGCAGCTCGTCCATGCCAGCACCCATGTATAGTACTCGCAGCTGGCTAGCGTGTGTTGGCCCGTGGTTGTCGTAGACCTGATACAGGCCAAACCAGACCTTCTCCCATAGGGCCCTCAGTCGATCTTGGAAATGCAGCACGAGCTCCGCATACTCTTGCCTCGTCAAACGGCCCACGTCGGGAACGTAGGTGGTAGGGTAAGGGCAGGGTGTGCACGTCCTAGCTCTCTTGATGCAAATACTCATTTTATGGGCAAGCCATGCTGGAGAATTGCACTCGTCTTCAATGGTTTCCTTATCAGGATATTTCATGAAAGTCTCTGTCGGAGCGCTTCTCGACGTGAAACGAACGTTATCGATTCTGGTGTTAGTAGCAATAGCCGGAGCTTTTGTTGTATATAACAAAGAAACATGCCTCTGGCTAGAGGGAATTACTGCTCGTGACTGCATAAGTGGGCCAAACGAAGTGTTCATGGCGGGCCGCAGCATTTTGGATCTGACAGCAACACGCTGCTGGTTTTGGTTTTCAGTGTAAATAGCGACAGAAGACGACGACGATGAGGACCAAAGAGAAGAGCAGCTGAACTAAGCGAAGGAAGTGATGAGAGAACGACAAGGGATGATCTGCGTTTGTAAGTAATCTATAGGGAGAAGTCTGGAGAGAGTGGCCATCCAAAGGGAAGACATGCAGTTTCTTTCAAANTTTTTTTTTTTTTTTTTTTTTTTTTTTTTTTTTTTTTGGAGTCTAAAAGCGGCATGTCCAGCCTTGAAGGCGCTGGTCCTGAATTTCAGTCTATAGAGGAACAAAGAGAACGGAATACAACATCATGTCAGATGCCTTGATTCAGAATCAACAGGCACAGAGATTACAAAGTTATTACTAAATGGCAATATGTACATACGTGAGTACCCACCGACGTTTGCAGAACCATGCAGCAGCCTTGCATGGTTGGCGGTAGAAGTGGGGACAGCTAAACCTTATTTAATTCTAACTATTTGGCTCTTAAAAGTTGATACGAAAGATGGCGATGAGGCTGGTCAATTATCTTAAGAGTTTTTCTCCAAGTCAGCAACCTAATCCTCTGTCACCCCACCCTTGCTCACCTATCCACGAAAGTCCCCAGCCGATCATTCCCGATGCCATTATAGAGCCTTATCCAGCTAGTATAGCTAGCTATCTATGCTTGTTTAACCGACGGTAATAGTATACATAGATTAATAGTACAGTCATTCGTTAATAGTATTTATAGCGGCCACGTATATGCTATCATAAGAATAAGCACGTAGGAGCACGTATAAGAACAGCAACTTCAAGTGTGCAAAGTATATATGAATGCCCTTCCTTTTGATGCGCTGCTCCCTAGTAGGATTTGATGAAATGACATAAGATTGATTAACTTTGCTATTACTTAGAATCAGGAACCCTACATCTTATTCAGCAGAATATTTCGTTTTAACTCTATTTCTGCGTGGTAACATCAGGTGAAGTAATTTATTTGGTCAACTTGTTGCTCCAGCGCAAACCAATCGGAAATCTGATATGTGAAAGCATCACTATATGCGAAGATAGAGACATGGCTTAAACCAATCATTGGATGCACAAGAAACGAATTCTAGATGGTGCAGGCTTGTTCCGAGCTGCAACTGCCCTGACTGGCCGAAATACACCAGGCAAGAACTTTGCTGATGCTTACGTCAATGTTAATCAGCCAATGATGCGATCCATAATAGTGTGTCGACATTCATCATCAAATTTTTTATTGACCCATTATACCTAGGTTGATGACCGTAGATTTATTCATACAGTAAATCCCTCATCCTAAACACCAATTGCCCTGAATATATAAAAATAATCACAAAAAAAAACTAAAATCATAGCCTCCCAAGATGCATCATGTCGTCAATCCAAAACAGTATGTAGGGTATATCATTTCTCCATCGTAACATCCGAGGATTCATGTCTGTACATAAAAGTACTGTGTCGACCGTCTCTTTCATCCATATATATCTGTGTGTATGAGCGTGCGTATGTGTAAATCATCAATCGCTGTCATCATTCTTCTCCTTCCTCTTCATCTGCTTGTCTTCTTCGCGAGAAGAAAAGAGCATGGTTCTTCATTGCCCAGATGCCGAAGCCGACGAGTGCTAGCAAGATAAAAAGGATGATGATGATAAGCGCAATGGCGATATTTTGTTTGACCATTGTGACTGTGGGGCGGAGAGAAAGAAACCGGTCAAAGGAGAAGGAACGTCCTCTTTGTTTTGGTCTTCTATTTTCGTATAGCTGCCTGTGTTTGTTAGTCATGGGATCGATTTCAGTCGAGTCGATTCACTTACCAAGAGACAAAGGCTGCCAAGAGAGGAAGTATGTTACAACACAGCGCAATCTCTCCGCAGACGCTTATCTTAGCTTATCGCGGAATTGCTGTCGTACGATTCCAAAGGTATGTACCAGGTATGAAAAATATATACAAGCTGTACGAGGGTGGAACAAGCTGTACAGCAAGAATTTGTTCAAGAGTGGATGTAGGACAGAAAGTTTTCGACTGTCCGCTTAGCACCCAGTCAGGCATTTAAGGAAGCGTTGTTGATGCCAGCCACGACTTTTCTGCTGGGTGGCTGGGCAGTCACGCGGCGCGACACGTGCTGATTGGCTGTTCATGCCCACGAGGCTTGGCCGCCCCACCCCAGCCCCTCGATAACGATAATTGATAAGGTTACTGATAAGAGCATGTATATACTACGTCACTCCAAGTACATCGATCAGCCTGTTAAATTGATTGTCGTTGACTATACTCAAACAGAAAGTTTTCATCGGTAAGTGGAAACTCCATCTTAAGGTTTCTTTTTGGAAATGAATACATCATATCTGAGAAAAAGGGGACGATAGGCTCCCTCCAACCATCAATCAGTCGACAGTAGAATCACTCAACAGAAACACTCATGAAGTTGAGCTCTTCTGTGTTTCTTGTGTCTAATAGTCGATGAACAATGACAGTTCTTCAGATCACATGTACGTCTTCTATTGATCCTTTGGCGTATACAAGGCGGTGGAGTCATATTTCAGTAGCTGGCTGGACTGAAAGACTCCTCCATACTGCTCATGTGCTATTCTATCCACTACATCCTCTATTTGGCAAGTAAACCTTCCCGGATACAGTAAACAGTCTCAATACTATTAATCCTCCTTGCTCCGCGATGCTTTTCCCTTCTCTGACCAGGGGAAATGGAAAACTGGGACCAGGAAGAAACTGTTTGAGCTGTCCGCAATACCAGCAAACATAACCCACCACGCTAGAAATGCTGCAATAAGCTGCAACACACCGGCCGCCTTGATGATCGGTGTATTTGGCTCATTCATTGCGGTGCGGTGCAGATAGCCAATGCCCAAAAGTAAAAAGGCGATCGTGACGGAGAAGAAAAGGCTGAAAAACACGACGGTGGATTTGACGGTGCACGTTGTGAGCATGAAGGTGAATATGAACCACCCCTGTCTTGCCATCAGCAATCACGTACATACGCAATCAGTGTAAGAAACTTGTAATAGGGGATATTACCATAAAGAATAGCGCAATGGAGTCGTAATACATGTCCGTTGAACCATTATCAGCTTCCAGCAGCGTATTCTGGATATCGAAGCCGCCCGGTGTGAAAATAATAGCAAAGGCAATCCAGAACCCGCCATAGGACGATAAAGCCGTAGCTCCAAAAGTGTTGCCTGCCGCCATGTCCCTGTTTTTTCAAGCGTTAGCTTGACATGGTCATTCAAGGAGCCGCAGATGAACAGAATGGAAAGGACTAGTTGCATACCACATCCCTGCGCAGAGCTGTACGATGCCCCCATATGCCAAGGCACTGCCAACAAGTATATTCGGTTCCGAAATGCCGCGAACCTGGAGATTAACACACCCAGCTATAAAAGTCGTCAAGGCGAAACCTCCTAGACCAAGCGGCACGGGGTTGCCGATCTTGCGGTCTGTTGGTGGTCGGTACAGGCCCGGTTGCAACTCCCCGGCAAAAGGCGGCACAGTAGTCTGCGCGGTGTTTACGTGCGCTAGGGGTCCAAACTCTAGGTGATAGCCATCTTTGTGAGGGCCAAAACTCGTGTTTTCTTGCGATGAGGACTGGGTATAATCCGAGTCAGATGTGGGCGGGTTGTCCATTGTTAGGAGGGAGGAGTTTGGAATCGGAACGAGCTGAGAAAATGGAAGAGAACGAGGGAACTACCAGTGTTCCTCGGTCAGGTTGAGAATGTGCAGCAAATATATATAATTCATTTCCCCCCCAAAGACTTGAGCTGCTGCTCCGGTTATCCGAACCGAATGGTCCATTATTAACACCGAATTTTGCTGCATAGCTGCCATAAGTGGAAACGATACGTAGACTGCTTCAACAAATGAAGAGCAATTGTATGCTGATCGACAGTCCTATATCCGGGGCATGTGCAGAGGGTTTTGTCGCTATTTTGTATCCAAGGATCTCCCCGATGCAAAATTGGAGAACTGGAGAAATGCGGGGTGTAAGCTCGCGCGACTTTAAATGATCGACATATTCAAGACCCTTGAATTGCCGTTGTAGTTACCGAGCTCCAGTGACGACACAGCTCTTGCAGCGAGCAATTTCTATTCAAACCCGACGAGCTTCGCCATGTTACCTTGGATCTACATTTGAGGCTACCGCTGCGAAAGCCTGCTGATAGTCTTGCCCCTGGTGGTAGATGTAGGTAGGTGGTGGGGAAGCTTTGTGAAGGTGAATTAACAAACCTCCAGATCGATGTAGCTAGAATACACAGCACCAATCGAGTGCAGTAGATTATACACGAAGGATCAATAAAGGTGTCATGATTAACAAATTTCCTTCATCGCTTCCAGTCTCCTGTGAGCCAAGCTGATCTTGTTTCCAGGGTCGCCGACATAGCTGGATCGTCACGGTCAAGCGGAGCTTCCCCGTTGCCACCCTCGGGCTTCACCACCTGTAGTTTCAGCTGCGGGTCCTTGGAGAACACTTTGAGGCCGACCACACACACGGCATTCCACGGGTCCTCGCCCCCCTCTTCGAAGATCGGATCCGGGGGGAAGCTTGGGGGCTTTGCCGCACAAGGAGACTCGTCCGGGGGCATATCGATATCAGAATCAAATTCAAAATCTTCAAGGAGCTCTGTCACATCGCGATGCGCGTTCCTCGAAAAGCTCATGTTGAGACTGGGTCTAGTCGGCCGACACGGTATGTACCCCTTTTTTGTTGGTTGGACATGGCCATTTTCATTTCCGTTAACATACCCATTACTTTTATCACCCTTTACCGCCTTCATGTCGTCTTGGTTGCTGCCATCCAACTCAAGGGGCTCAGCATGATAAGTAGCGATTTCCGCTTGCCTCAATCGCTCACGCTCCATCATCCTCTCCTTCCTGGCCATCAATTTCTTGTGACGGATATGTTGCTGCTGTAGCTTTTTGATTGTTTTCTCGCGCATCCTCGTTCGTTCCGCAAACCGATGTCGCTGCTCGCGTTCTTCACGGTGTTCTCTTTCTTTGTCTGTTTCCACTTCAAGTCCTTTGGTATGGGCCAGATCATACGATAGTCCGATCTGGACCAGCTTTTCGCGCCGGCATGACGCGTGCTGTTTAACTACTTCTTCCGGGCTGGTGGCATCTTTGCGGCGGTAAGCTGTGACTTTGACCAAGATCGAGTACCGTCCGGGGTCCAAGGTAATATCAGTATTGACAGACCGAGACATCATGTAGGTGGTATTGCTGCGAACAATGTAGTCTCCTTCACCTTCTTTTGCAAGTCGAAATTGGAGAGTAAAATTGTACTCGCCTTCCAGGCCGCGAAAGTACCGCGTGTCGAGCTGACGATTGTCAGTTAGGTACTGGAGCACGAGTTACAAGGTTTCCTACCTGAGATAGAACCACCACGACGGGACTTCTTTTCGTAAGCTCCACGGAGAACCTAGTGTTGTGGTAATCTGCAGACCAGGGCACATGCAGATCCGTCCACTGCTGATTGACTGTCCATTCAGGACCAAAAAGACGGGTTCTGTCGAAGTGCTGGTATTTCTTGAGAAGGTCGTCATACGATATCCAGAACATCTGTATCAAGATTAGTTTGGCCACCGGCGCAACAATTGGTTCCATTCTCACCCCGTCGTTTCCAAACTTATGTCCCAACAGATTCATCCACTCTGGAGTCCACTCTTCGGAGCCATCGCTCCACGCTCCGCTCCATTCCTTTTTACCCCAAGGGTTCCTACATGGGTCAGCTTTGAAAGTGTCATGAGATTGCGGAGAACATATTACCTTACTCGGAGGAGCCTGACACCGTTGATCTCCTTAGCATCCATTATAGAATAAGAATGACCTTCCGCAATGCCTTTGCGATCCCTTGGCGGCCCTCGATAATTCGGCTCGAGCCAGTTCGAAAACATTCCGGTAGCACATCCGAAGAGGAAATGTTTGTTGACATTCATCAACTCTTCTCTCCAGAACTTGTCTTTATCGAGAATGTTTGTCGATAGGATCTCAGAAGTCACACCACCGGTCAGATCCTCCAGGGCCTCCCTGCAACTCGTCAGCATAATACCCTTGTTTTCCCTGTTGCTCAGGAAGCCAAATCATATATACCCAACAAAGCCTCCCTCAATCGCAGAGTAGTCACCATGTGCCTTAGCGTACGCCTTTTCCAGTAATGGCAGCCATGTCTCATTCTCGTCTGAGCATTGCGCGAAATATAGTGCCCGAGAGCCGGTCTGCCAGGTTTTGCGATACTCCTCCTCGGTATCCTTGCGGTTTATATCATCCCAGACCGGGCGTTCATCAATGGACTCGTCGTAGTCTGCAGCTCGGAGATACAGTTTGTCGTCCACTATGCAATGCTGCCATTCGCCATCTGATGTACGCATCAGCTAAACACCACATGTAATGTCACCGCGAGAGTAACGAACCCCTGTAAAACAAAAAGCCGTACACCCCAACCTTCTCGTCTCGCGCAACGCAGATCCGGTTGATAAGATCTTCTTTGTTGCCCATTGTGCACAGGGCTGCCATGAGCCAGCAATCACCATCTCGTCCTTGGCGAACGTCACCTGGGGTCGGGCCATTGATAAAGAATTGGGGGTTCTCGAAGATATCCTGGAGGTCACCTGTAAGCTAGTCGTTCCTACACGGAAACCAACCCCGAGTTCAACCATACAGTAACTCTTCTGACACCCCTCGGTAGCATTTCTTGGTTGCGCTCTAACAGCCCATCCAGACAGTTCCTTTTACCAGTCTTCAGATCGAACTCCAGATCAAAATGCGGGTCCGTATATTTCTGATTGATGCGCTCGCATTCGCTGACAATGCGCCGCACCGCCAGTTCGCATTCGCCTCTAGCTTCCTCATAGGATTTGACCGCCGCAGAGCCTTGGATGATGCCCTGCCGTTTGTGTGCAGCTTTGCTCCGCGCATATGGGTTATTTGGTAGCACGGTAAAGACCTTGCCTGGATATCTGCTATTAAAACATTCCCAAAAGTGATCGATAGTCTGCTGCGGCGCTTGTTTGGGGACGGGCCGGTTGTTGCAGGTTCGGCTCTGGGAACGCGATGCTCCCATGTCCAGCTCATCTTCATATTCCATGATTAACCTAGATGCGATTGTCGCACGTCTTAATGCTAGTGCACTGCGCGATGACAGATGAGTTCTGCTAGGGATCTCTGTAAGAAATTGATTTATGTGCCGGCTATCTGCCCCGTGTATACGCCATATGAAGAGTACCAGTTGGCTGTTGAAGAATCACTTGGCACATGAAGATTTGCTTAGTTGGGAGGTGAACGAGATAAATCTTTTTGTAACTCTAGTAGCAGGACAACAAGTGCGAACGGATCGCAGCTCACGATTCAGCTCAACCTAGGGGGAGGCTCCTGGGATGTTGCCCCTCCCCCCAAACAGTGCCGACCACCAAGAGGATAACATGTCGCTTGCTTGGGCTCGAGATAGAGCGAGGGCTGAGCGTGGAAAGAGCCTCTCATATGCCGCGACGCGACCACAGCCAGCATTTCCGTCTCGTATAGCCCGACGAGAGCCCACAGAGCTGAGTGGAAGGCCATGAACTTGGCCTGAAGGATCCAAGGGAGGTCGGGAGAGGGCTGGGAGTGGAGAGAGCTGGACGCCGTTGAGGAGATCAGCTGAAGCCTAAGGCCCGAGGATTGGACCGCTTGTGCCTTCCGCGGCTGGCTGAATTGGGGGCTCGTTGGCTCTTGCGCTCTCCGATTTCATTATCCTTCAGACTTCACACCACGATTAGAATCATTCAGGATCCCTCCTTGGACAACACACTTCGGTCATTGTTGTTCAGTATCACAAAAGCGACCCTCGCGCCAGGGCGCAGCTGCACATCTTCTTGATGGCAACTCTTCATTGCAGCCACACAGCCTCCGCAGTCTCTAGGCTGTGGGCCGTGGGGAGGGCCGTTTGCTACGGCGGGCCGCTAATAATGCCCCGGGCCAAGCCTTCACTTATGATTACCGATCCCTCTCTGCAGACTGCCCGATTACGGAGTCCTCTTTACAAGGTTTGGAGCCCAAGGCATGTGTTCGTGTGCGTTGCCAGGGCTAAAGTCAAGTAATCATCATTAGCTAACTTAGTGGTTAAACTAGCTGCGGAGTAATTCTCCCCGTTTTCTGTCTTGGTGGCGCACTAATCGGATAATTCAAGCCGGGCATGTTTAAATTAGACTTAATCAGAAAACCGGCAGTTGCTGAACGATCAACTATCAATACCTAATTCTGGAACAGAGCAATGCAAGTATCCCGACAAGTCACAACGGAAACACATGAAACTCCAACTTTCGACCTAAATCCTGCTGCTTCATTGATCGCCGGGCTAGCGGAATTTTTGCAACATATAGGCTAATACGATCAACAGTACCATGGCCATCACATCAGAGGGTTTCCGCTGAGATAGGTCTTGACTAATCACGTGTCGTCGTCGCATCTGCTCTTGAATGGGAATTTCAGTGTTATTTATCTAGACGAAGAACGCTTTTTTTGACTGACGGTGAACCGACGAGGTGATAATTGAGATTTCGGGGGGATAGGCATGGGGAGGCGATATTCCGCGAATACGCTTCCATCTTCGGGTGTTTCTCACCACTTCCTCACAACGCGGATGCAGGATCTTTTGATCCGTCGCCTGTTACCGGATAAACTATATGGAACCATGTGCTTCGTACCCCGCTAGCGTCTCTGGTAGATGAATTGTTGCACCCGGGAAGCACGTATAAAAATGAACGTGTCCCAAGTCAGTGACTGTCATGATTTGGTGGGATAAGAACATCAGATAGTCAATCTTGCACACATCGCTGAAGGATGCGTCTCACGTCCGTATTGCTTGCCGCAGCAGGCTTTGCCCTGGCCGGAGCCGACGTTCCTCGAGGGACGTTGTCCCAAGTCTATGACTTTGGCTCAAACCCAACCAACACTGGATTCTACATCTACGTGCCGAACAATCTGGCCACTAACCCGGGAATTGTTGTGGCTATCCATTACTGTAAGGCATACCGTCGGGTTAGAGACTATGTCTGCTCACAGGGGGGATTCACCAGGTACTGGAACGGCACAAGCTTACTATAACGGCTCTCCGTATGCTCAACTCGGGGAGCAGTACGGTTTCATCACCATCTATCCAAGCAGCCCATACGACGGTACCTGCTGGGATGTGAGCTCGCAATCGGCTCTGACGCACGATGGCGGTGGCGACAGCAATGCCATTGCTAACATGGTCACTTGGACTATTGAGCAATACAATGCAGACTCCTCGAAGGTCTTCGTCACAGGCAGCAGTTCCGGAGCAATGATGACGGTAACTTTTCCCCTTTTTGTGATAAAACTTTTCGTTTCCCAGTATCTCATGGTCTTCGCACAGAATGTCATGGCCGCTACCTACCCGGAACTGTTCGCAGCGGCTACCGTCTACTCTGGCGTACCGGCTGGCTGTTTCGTCTCGTCCAGCAACCAAGTCGACGGATGGAACAGCAGCTGCGCCCAAGGCCAAGTTATTACGACACCGGACGCCTGGGCGGCCGTTGCGGAAGATATGTATCCTGGTTATTCGGGCTCCCGGCCCAGGATGCAAATCTACCACGGCAGCGTCGACAGCACTCTTCTTCCGCAGAACTACTATGAAACGTGTAAGCAGTGGGCTGGTGTGTTTGGTTACAATTATGACTCGCCACAGGCGGTTGAAGACAATGTGCCCCATTCGGGTTACACGACGACGATTTGGGGAGAAAATGTTCAGGGAATATTTGCGTCCGGTGTTGGACACACCGTGCCTATTGACGGGACCGCGGACATGGCATGGTTTGGCTTTACTTGAGTCGGGAATAGCCCAAACTCGGGATCCGCCGAAGTGGAAGGGAGGAATGAACAGAACCGCTCGGCACTTAATTAGTAAACGGTCAACAGTGCCTAACAATAAACCTCCCTTTCTTCTGTTTCCTCGTCCTTGTCCGTACCTTTCTAGATGACACAGGCTAGCCCTATTGGCGTCAGACGGCAGTGGAGCAGGGCTGTTTCGCGCTAGTCCGTAACAAGATGCCATTTCAGACCCACTCCGGCCAGCGTTCCCCGGCTTACATAAACATTGCCCCTGCGTCGCGATCCAGCATCACCACTCACACTGGAGTGTCTCTGCCCATGGTAACAGCCAGGTGCTGCCTAGAATCCTTCTCTCCGGAAGAGATTTATGTTCAGGTCTTCCAGCTCCAGGACGCACCAGATCCGAAGCTTTCGGCAGATGATGCTCAGGTGATGCCTGTGACTCTGAGCAAGCGGGGCTCCCACCACTGCCGCTAAGCTTGTTGAGACCTAGCGGCTGATAGGCACCCGTCGAGCCGTTTGTTATCGCAGCGTCGCTGATAGAGCTTCTTGACGTGATGCTGGATTGCGGATGGCGATAGACCTCGAATCATGCCTGTATGCCCAAGAATTGGATTCGGGAACATTTGCTAGATAGATAAATCTGTAGGCTGCCGTGTAGTTGCAGTGCAATGCGGCCAACGCTTGCCGGAGGGGCAGCGTGTTCGTTGGCTGGCCGAACAGCAACCCTGGACCTCGTCGTCATGTGCCCCGCATACTTCCGCCCAAAGTCCTCCAGCTCACGCCGTCATCATGCTTTGAACTCAGCAGCCTCTCTGTCTCTCTCTCTCTGTGTGTGTGTGTGTGTGTGTGCTCTTGTCTCTCATCTATCACCAGCATTTTCCGGTCGACCAGGAACAAGGCTGTATCGACCTCATTACTGACTTGCAAAGCCGCAACGCACACCTTTTGTCTCTCCGATCGACGTCCATTTGGCCGTCCACGGTCGCCCCCGCGTGTGGTCATACATATATTCATCGCTGGCTGGGTCCTTGACAGACAGCCGTCATTGGGCACCGGGCAGAATACCGAGCCCCTCCATCATCGACGCCCGGGCTCTCACTTTATCCTCATCCTAGGCAGACAAGCAACACTGTTTGCTTGTTTGAAACTCGTACAGTCTCCTCCCCTTCCTGTCTTTCGCTCTCTTCCAACTACCTCTCTGCTTTGATTGCACAGGACTGCAGCGCAAACCCCCCAACGCTCAGACTGCCATCTTCGTTTTGATGTCATCGTCTTACCGTTTCTAGTCTCATTCCGCGCCTGCCTGCATGCTCTCTCTCTTTTTCCCGCTCTCCTAACCTTAGATCGTACCCTCCATGATTTTGTGAGTACGGTATTAACATCATGGCTATTCGCCCACAGTCGGCCGAGCACAACAGTGCACAGGAGTCTCATACAGCACCTCGACTCCAATATCCCATTTGCCCGGCGATCAGCCAGTCGGTCGAAGAGCTGCTCTCGCAGTCCGTAGTAGCCATGCCATCCAGAGACGCCCATCCCCTACGCCCACCAAGCTCACTGAGCGAGAGCTGGGCAACGCTCAGCACTTCAGACACGCACTCCGAAGATGACGCTCGATCCGAACACACCGATGTCGCCTCTCTGATCGATCAGAGTGGACCGGACGATGTCGCCAGCCTTGACGGTACGGCCAGCACATACGATGACGAGGAGGAGAACGATGTCGATGAACAAGAGGGTGAGGTGGAGGAAGAAGAATACGAAGACAAGGAGAGTGTGATGTCCGAGGCCGCACGTCCGTTCTTCTCTCATGACGACTCGGTTGCGGAGGCCACTCCTAAGGCCAGTCTCCTGCAGACATCCGAGTCCATTGAGTTTACCGAGCCTGAACAATGGCCGGAAGTGGAACGGGTTGAGCTGAAGCACACTGTCCATATCCTTGACCGGGAGGAGGCGTTGGCCGTCAGGGCAAATGTTCCGGATTCGCTGTATGACAGTGATCTGGCTATCACTCTCCAGCAGACGATGATGAAGAGGGGGCTAGCTCTGGAGAAGCCCTTCCGGGTCCTCTACGTCGGCAATCCAGATTTTCGAAACATTATTTTGGACAAGATTGGCGATGTCTTGGTTTCGAGCTCCACTGAGAGTCTATCCAGCTCGACGGAATCTTCCCGGTATCATGTCGTGCCCACCTCTTTCGGAGCCGGAGCTACGCCCAACTATGCCGAACTTCTCCCCATCCATGTGCAACTCATCGTGGACGAGTGTGTAGGAGCCTCGTCCACCAAACCCGACAGTATAACGTTAAATTTCAAGAATCGCCCCCCATGCACTTCTGTCTCGACACTGTCGGGGCACCAAGTCCACTCGGAAATCGATTGGAACCTACCTGATTTGTCGGTCTTCTTCCTTTCAGAGCGGGACAATGATGCGGCCCGTCGGACCTGGACATTGGCTCACAAGGTCATGAAAAGTCACGGAATACCAGTGATGGTGATCTCGGAAGAGCCGCTCTGGAAGAAGCCTGGCCAGCAACTGGTCACTCTCGATTACCACAGTCTCCACGTTTGCTTAGAGTCTCGTCGCCCGCTGACAGGAGAAACGGTTCTGTTACGACGGTATCCGGTCGATCTCAAGACATTCGAGTCAATCACTCCAGGTCAGCTCAACCGACATCTCGCGTCCCTTTCCGCTCTACACGCGAAATCGGCAACAGCGCCCATGCCATCCTCCTCTGTCTCGTTCAAAAAGGCAGCCTTTCATGACAGCGAAAAGTACCCGAGGTCTGACATGGAGTCTCCCTATGCGGGACATGCTTACGACCTCACGATATATGTCCGGCTTGCACAAGCCGCCATTTTTGTTGTTTTTTTGGCCGTCTGGCTCGGCTATAATGCGCCTCTGTTCGGTGGGCAGAAATCATTCAACTCAAACATGTCTAACATAAGCCAACCGAATCCCACCACCACAATGACTGCAGAAATCATCTCGTCCACCACCGGGGCAGGCACAACCTCAATGGCGCTGAAGACGCATCGAACCGACCTAACCCACCGGATTGACTCGCTATCAATGTCAACCGTCAAGGATCTCGCAGAGATAACGAGTCTGCTTTCAGCTTCCGTAAATGCAGCAGATGAGTTCCAGTTCCAGGTTGTTGGTGACTGCCATGTGATCATTAAACCACCCACCGGGACACAACATCGGGGGTTCGATGCTGTCGTGGTGCGCGATGGGAAGCCGCTCCCGTTTGAGCTATCCAAGCTGTTTGATGGCGTGTACACACTTCGCCTCGACCGGGAGGATGCTTATGGGCTGATAAACCTCACCGTTTCCACGAGGTCCCGGCGTACGAAGCTACAGACTTTGGAACTAGACTTTGGCCACCCATGGCTAAAGATGGAGAACTGGAAGCGATCTGCACAGGCTCTATCATCGCAGATCAAAAGAGACCTTGGCCATGCCCAGACCGAACTAAGTGACATCTACTCTCGGTTGACGACAGATGTCCAAGTATGGGTTGGCGATGTCGTCAACAGGTCGCACTCTCTGCGACAAGACAGGTCTTTCCACGACAGCTCCGTACGGCTCAGGGAGGGTACAGATGCAATCATAGCCCGTTCCAAGCAACTCGGCAATATGGTCGCGCGCAATGCCCTACAACAACTCGCTGCAGCTTCGGTAGCGGTAGACAAGTTACAGCAACAGAGCCGAGTGCTATCTACCGAAGCCCAGCAAGCGTACAAGAACTTTGTCGGTTCCCTTACCCTGCACTCAAGAAGCCTCGAGTGTCTCAAGGGCTGCTTTCATGAATCAAAAGCTGTGGAGTCTCTCAAAAGAGCCCAGGGGGCTGCGAAGAGGCTCACTGGACGAAACAGCCGAGGTCCTTGTAATAAATCCTGCCCTAGGCGCAAGTAGACTTGTTTGATGGGTGTATGTGGCGAACCGAAATGGGTTTGATGTTTTTCTTTTATACTCCCCATTATGTCTTTACTTATTTTGCTCTAATGAGGGGAGAGATGGATTGCCATCGCTATGGAAAGGCTGTCGGAGTCAATAACAGACATCCGCTCCACTTTTACTGTGCTCCCGTTTATTGTTTACTGATGCTCCCTCTTTTCTGTAGTGGAAACAAATGAGACTCCCAACCAGGCTATGTATTGGTTATATGTGAATAAATGCTGCTTGCCAGAAGCTGGTTTTTCCATAGGCTGATCATTGACTTACTAGTCAGCCAGCGATGTTGTACCAGTAGCCGTTCCTTACAATGCGAAAATAAACAAGTGACCCTAGTTTTGAAATACAATACAAGAGGGGCAAAGATAAAAAATAAAAATCAAGGTTCATTAGCAGGGACCAGTGAATAGGTTAGTGAAGAAGGAATAAAAAAAAAATTCACAGGCCAGTCAGACAGTCTGGGTCAGCCCACTTTTGCCTGCTTTAGGAGCGGCGAACGAACGAGAACTGCAGCGGGCGGCAACGGACGGCGGGGAACAAACAAAAACAACTCCTTTTCACAAAATTTCACTTTCTCTCCCCTCACTCCCCCATCAATCAGATATATCACTGCTTCATCAGTCAACAAGGGGATTCAAAAAAGAAAAAAAATTCTATATTCTTTTTCACTCTATACGGTTTTTTTCCTCAAGTCGCATCACTGCACACACACAAGTCAATACAAATCACATAGCAACCATGTCTGACGCCACCGAGCCCAAGGCCGACCCCGCCTCGACCACTGCGGCCGCTGAAGAGACTACCACCAGCACAGCTCCAGCTGCAGAGGACAAGTCGGTCACAGAAAAGGCTGCCGATGCCGCTGCCGATGCTGCCTCCAAGGCTTCTGACACCGCCGTCAAGACTGCCGACAGCGTCTTTTCTATGTTTGGCGGTGGGCCCAAGAAGGAGAAGAAGGAAGTCGAAGATGATGTCGACGAGCCATCTGGATCTTCCAAGGCAAAGAAGGATGAGAACGAGGTGGGTAGATCTATTCTTCTGATCTATATCCCTTGATATTTGTTATTCTTCTTTTCTTTTCCTGATAGAAATGGTTTCTAACGCCCTGCAGGAAGAGGAAGTCGACTCTCCCGATGTGCACTTTGAGCCCGTCATCCACCTGACCGAAAAAGTCGACACCAAGACCAATGAGGAGTTGGAGGAGCAGACTTTCAAGATGCGCGCCAAGCTGTTCAAGTTTGACCGGGACTCGCGCGAGTGGAAGGAGCGTGGCACTGGCGACGTGCGTTTGTTGAAGCACAAGGAGAACCAGAAGACACGCCTGGTTATGCGCCGAGACAAGACACTCAAGGTCTGCGCCAATCACTACAGTACGTTCTTTCCATCATTGTTCCTTGTTACTCTGCTAATTCTCGATAGTTGTCCCCGATATGAAGCTGTCTCCCAATGTGGGCAGTGACCGTAGCTGGGTGTGGAATGCCGCTGCCGATGTCAGTGAAGGCGAACCTGAGGCTCAGACTCTGGCTATTCGATTTGCCAACAGCGAGAGTGAGTTTTGCTTCTCCAATCTCAAGTACGTGGATGATGGCTGACTATGGCTGCAAGATGCCAACCTGTTCAAGGAGGCCTTTGAGAAGGCTCAGGAAGAGAACGAAAAACTCTTCTCCAAAGACTCTTAGACGACCGGTGCCTTTCTACTTACTACAACCGCCGAAGTGGTCAACGACATTTTGAACACCGGCTAGAATCTATTTCGTTGGCGACCATCCGACCATCCTCATCCCCAACCCCCTTCTTCCCCTTCTCAACACCCATCAGCACGAAATCCCCTCCCCGATTTCTGTCCACTTTTCTTTCGCGCGATGCACTTTCCCCCCGCCTATCCTCCCCCCCCCTCCCACCTCCCCCCCTTTTTTTTTTGTCAGAAGCACAACAACACGCAGGATCTGGCTCGCACTCGACATAAGACCAGAGCCAGGATATAAGCGCTGCATCGTGGCAACGAACACGAGCTGTCGACCAGGACTTTATGTCACTGGTCCAGCCGTTGTGATGGTTGTGGTAGAGTTTGTTAGATTACGAAACCCAAGATATCAATGAATACCAGTAACTGAATGCACATAATCTTATTCAATTAGCAGTTCCTTTCTTTTGGTCCATCATCACTTCTAGGGTCCTACTGGAGGTGAGTGGTAACATAGGCAGCCCAACAACGGGAATCCCTGATTGGCCTGGGCGAGCCAACCACGGTCATCGGGCCGACCCCACCACGACCTGCTCGGTAGCTTCATTCGTTCTCCTCTTGTCTCTGTGGTCTCTGTGTGTCTCTCTCCATTCGCAAAAGCGCGCGCACTGCCATTGTTCGACAGACCTTGCGCCGCCACACCTCTGCTTCGCGTTACCTTGTCTCTGCCAAGCTCTGGTTATCTTTGCTGTCTGCACAGCCCGCACCGAGACGTGGTTGCTCAAGATTAAACTCGTCGGCGCGTCGAACCGAGTTCACGACACTCAACACGACGAGAAAGTAGGGAAGCGAGTGCGTCTCCAACACATATACAAAAGTATAGCGCTTAGCCAGAGGGGTTTGGCGCGCGATCTAACAATACTACTGGAAGGGATTATTTGAACAATCCTTCAAAATGCCTGACGTGAGTTGACTGCTCTCCTCAAGGATTGTCCGCATACAAGGAAAGCTAATCATGCCCCTGTTTGTGAACGTTTAGGTTAAGCGAACAGTCAAGCTGGTGACGGAGCAGAGTATCATGTACGTGCTATGCCTTTTGTCATGCGACTCAGCTCGTTCTCCTTTCATCTCTCTCACCCTGTGGGACTGTCTGTGTTTGCCGCCCAGCTAACTATCCGGCTATATAGTCAGGGAAAGGACTCCGGCGTCGAGGGCTTCCCCCTCCGCGAGTGGTCAATCGAGATCTACCTGCTGAACGAGCATGGCGAGCAGGTGCCGGCCAGTCTATTCGACAAGGTCGTTTACCGACTGCACCCTAGTTTTGGCGACCGAGCGAATCAGAGTATGCCAACACATCACAGCGCAAAGAATATATATAACGGACACAACGGCTAATATGAAAGTATCAAACAGCCGTGAGGAATCCGCCGTTTCGCATCCAAGAGGAAGGATGGGGAGAGTTCGACATGCAAATTGGGCTCTACGCTGATAAAGAGCATACCATCACACACGACCTGCACTTTCAGCAGAATCGGTATGAGTCGAAACATGTGATTGTACGTATCTTCTTCGTGTTCTTCGACTTAGCAGCATGATCGTCTGACTAGACGGGGGTGGAATAGAACTTTAAAAATCCCAAACACGCCCTTCTCGAGAAGCTGCGGGAATCAGGTCCTGTTCCAGGGGATGAGAACGGCACAAAGAGCAAGCGCGGTGCCACTGGCGAAGAGAGCGTTAAAAAGAAGAAGAAGACTGAGCGAAATGTGAGTATTCCCCCGCTGCAGCATGGCCTGAGAGATGCTCTGATGGCTAATCCTAATCTGTTGCAGGTCGACATGGACAAACTGGCCGACGGTCTGCAGAAGCTCAATGAAGACGATCTCTTGCAAGTCGTTCAGATGGTGCACGATAACAAATCGGCGGACTCGTACACGGTCAACGACGTTGAACGTATGTTCCCCTGTGTTTTTCCAAATTGGGTTTACTAGCATCGTGTTGCTGACATGAAATATATAGAGGGCGAATTCCACGTCGATCTGTACACGCTTCCAGATACACTCATCAAAATGCTGTGGGACTTTGTACAGCAAAAAGGCACTGTTTAGGTTGTTTTTCTGCCATTTCCTCACCATGTCTCCATAGCAGATCCCGTGGGACATGCAGGATAGCAAGCAATGCCAAGAAACATGTTTTTCCTTTAGCCATGATGATGTCCCGGAATGTTTTTCTTTTTATAATTCTTGTTTTTCTTTATTTAAAGCTCATTGACCACAAGCTGGTTGCTGACAGATATAGTCTCATACTCAAGTCTTGAGCAGGTGTTTTCATAAGGTGGAGTCCCGGCTTTATTACGCTAACTGAGTAGTATAAGCTGGAACTGGTGTGCTCATCCTTCTTGTCTTTGTGTTTTACTGTTTCGGCTTTTTTCTGCTTGACAAGGCGTTTGACTGGTAGTTCGTGCTACGTATTACCGAGGTCTCGAGCATTATGAGGTTGACGATGGTGCCCTTTTGATAATGAAGAAGATTTTCAGAATTATGCCATACCGGTATTAGCGAGGACTAGGTGCCAGGGGAAAAAAAGAAGGTCAATTCTTGAATATAATAATCCTGATACATCTAATACTCCCTTTAGATGAAAAGAAAAGAAGAGAAGAAATCGGAGAAAAAGGGGATATCTTTGAAAAACTTTCACGCAGCAATCTAAGGAGAAAAGGAAACACCATCCTGTCATGAACATCATTCTCCCGCCCATGCAAATTGAGTAGAAAAGTGGAAACTTTAAAGAAATGAAAAACAAGGGAAAGAAAACAGGGTGACAGATCAAAGGCAAACCCACACCAATTGTATCAGCAGGTAATAGAAAGATTAAAATAGCTCAGCTGATCAAAATGGACCGGCCATTGAGACAGCTGCCAAGATAGGCGTAACAGTATTAAGGTACACATGCGGGTATTTTCGATGTGGACTCGATTCCGACAACGAGGGGTATAAGGCATAAATGCGGCTGGGCGGCTGGATAATTAGATATAATGGGCATGTCTAGATGACTCGGTTTCTGTTTCAGTTAGTAAGCCAACCATACAAGGAAGCGAACAAGAAGGAAAAGGCAACGGGGAAACGTACTGTTTGAGCAGGTTCTCAATGGCTGTGGGTGTAATGCTGTTGTCACGCGAAAGTTGGTTCGGAATGTCGACAATGGTCGAAAACAGGTCGCCGGCCTTGTAGGACAGCAACGCCGGGGCTGTGATGTGGTCCATCTCGGCAATCTCATGGTGTAGCTTGATGAACCGGGTTGTGTTCTGTCTGCGCGCGACCTCGACCAGGGCGTCCTCAACTTGGGAACTGGTGGCAGACTGATATGGATTAGTATGGATCGGACTTTATCGAAGCGACGTGAGAAGAAAAAAAGTACCTCGGGGTCGTAGATGCACACGACAACAACAGTCTCGGACGGCACATGATCGAGCGCGTTCAGGTAACCCTCGGCATCGACATGGTCAAAGGTGCCAAACACACGCTTACTCGGGCTCGGCCGGCGCTGGGTGCGGTCCTGTAGTTCCTGCAGACGGGCCTCGCGCCAGCGACGCATAAACTCCTCGTCTTCCTCGTCGCTGGGCGGGCTGCTGCTCTTTTGCACGCGCGACGGCGAGTCCTTGACGGTCTTGGACTGCGAGTCCAGGCCGGCGACGCTGAGCAGCGTGCGCCGAAACGACTTTTTGCGCGCGCGCTCAAAGGATTGTGCATCGGCGATGACGCCCTTGGGCCCCGTGTTGGCCTCGAACACCGTGGACGGGACGGTATAGCCACCACCAGTACGCGAAACCATCTTGTTGCGATCGGCGTAGTCGGAATCGGCGTCAGAGAGTTCGTAATCGTCTCGGCGATCGTCCGAGTGCGTGCTTTCGTTGTCCGATTGACGGCCGCGATCCTCAGGGTGGCCGCGGGAAGACTCTTTGTTGGCCTGGACGAGACGGTCGAATTCTTCCTGCGCAGCGGACATGTTGAAGAAAAGAGGAAGAGAAAAGAAAGGAAGAAAGAAGAAAAGGGACAGTGGCGGAGGCGACGGGGGGGGGCCGGAGGATGTTGATATAATATGGCAGATATGGGATGAGAGACAGTGGTGAGACTTTGGTCGGGGCAAAATATTAAGGGAAAAAAAAAGTAATAATTAAATAAGATAATAGTCACGAGGCTTGTTTGCGGCAAGCCTATAGGAACACGAGGCTGCGATCTCGGGTCCGACCGCAGTGTGTTTCAGGGCGGTTCCCGGCTAAGCAGGGCCAGCCCGCTAAGAGCAAACCCCCCGGCCCCCGTAACCCGTAACCCGGCTAGCCTCTGGTTAGGGCTGGTTCGCCATGCGCGCATTTGTCCCTGGTCTCTCGCACTGTTTCTTTGGCTTCCTCATCTTCAGCAGAAAAGTTAGAGCGGCGGGGTCCTGAGGGACAATTGAAATGAACGCGGGCTTCTCCTTTTTGGTCCGGCTCGACCTCCGCCTCTGGTCTGGCGCTGGCAGATCATCGCCCCTTGGGGGTAGAAGCCAACGTGGTGTGGTCCAACAGACTTCAGCTAACTTTTAACACAACAAAGTCTAAACCGGGGCAAAACATGAGGCAGTGCTGGAGCTGCCTGCTTCGATGTGGAGAGACGCTGTTCCAGGATCCGGAGCACGTCGCACGAGACTCGCCACCAGTGATATGCCCCCTTTACCTGTCAACCGGAGTAACATCTCATAGCCGTGTTCTTGCGAGTAGTCCAGCAAAACCGTACAGTCAGGCCTGCCCCTAAATCAGCTGTCGCAGGAACAGCGCCACCCCTGGTTGAGTCTCCGCTTCATATGCACCGCCGCGAGACTGCTTAGTCTGCTTAGCCTTGGTAACTAGGTTGCCAAGCAGTTAATAAACAGTGCTAGTTATAAGATGATCATGCCACGAGGCATGCAGCGTACGTGAAACATCGGCACGGCAACCCCCTGCGTCTAGTTTCAGCCTGTGGACGCGGCTTCAGCAGCCACCCTGCAGGGGTGGAGCCCCGTTAGCCTGTTTCAGGTGTGTCGATCTAGGCTGCCGCGTGCTGATTGGCCAATTTGGGCCCCTTTTCTCCCATCGAACGTCCAGCGAACATTCTACGGCCTTGGCGTTTGTGCTGTGTGCCCCACGTGATTAGTCGGTTGCCCGTCGGGGGATTCTAGACTTTCCAAACACTTCGTCCGCAGACTTTGTTCTAGCAGGAAGGCTGAGGTATAATCATGTCTGTTACCGAGGAAATACATGCATCCTCATCATCATCATCATCATCATCGTCATCATCAATGCAGGCACGAAAATCGGTGCTGTCTGCGCACATCCCATGCTCGGAAGATAAACTTCGAAGTTTATCTCTTGGCCTCGTATGCACGTGCATCGGTCGATTAGTATTAGGTCAAAACCGGCAGTCATCAACTTTGATCGCTGCGATCAGCATATGCAGCACACGCGTGTGGAGTCTGGAGGCAAGAGTCGGGCCAAGTCATGCGAGCGCTCCGTACGGGGTGCGAGACTGGAGTTGACTGCCCGATACTCACTGCCTACAAGAGAAACACACACATCATGAACCCGGTCCCCGAGTGTAGAATCGTCCGTATACACCCCGAAAACCTACGAGAACGGATCAGCAGGCAGGACTAGGGCGATTAGGCACCGTGCATTGTCCGTGCCATATCACCCAACAGTTGTCAGCCCGTGCGAAGCGAACTAACCGACACGGACTAATGGCGGAAAGGTGTCAGATTTGTGGTCCATTGCTACATGAAATCAGAGCGAGAGCAATATCATTATCACAGCAAGTCATCTAATCATCTAATAGGCCATTATAACTCTTAATATCTGTGACTCCCGACTGTGTCCGCCAGTCCAGTCCACTCCTCCAAATCCGGCGCGTTCGAGGACTGCCTTCCACTCGCTTACGCTCATGATGGCATGATCTCGGCCATCCTCGAACAGCCACCATCCGTCGAGTTGTCCAAAAACAACGTCCAACAGATAACTGCGCGTGGTGTATTCTACCATGGTGAGGATTCCACCCGGCCGTAGCATCGTGCGGAGGGCTCGGGCACTTTTACAGGCATCCGGTGTTGCATGTATGACGTTTGTTGCAATAATCATATCATAGCGAGACACCACATCGGAAGGAGGGTCCTGGGTAACGTCGACTATCCGAAAGTCAACAAACTGATACTCCCTCAGTTTAGTTTTCGCTGCTGATATAAAGGAAGGCGAGATGTCGGAGAAGGTATACTCGACAGGAATGCCCAGCTGAGAAAGCGCTTTGACGGCGTACAGGGTAGTCCCGCAAGTCCCGCCACCAACCTCCAGGACGCGGACGGTATGGCGTACTTCTCGTAACTCGAGGTATTCTTTGATGAATCGAGCGAGTTGCTGCGACGCCGAGGCCTGGAAGGGCGCTATGAGATACTGATCTGCCGTCACTGCACGTTTCTCGGAATCACCGAAGAACAGTGTGAGCGGCTGTATCTTGTCCGAAAGACACTCGTCCAACTTGGAACCCACGGCGTGCAGTAGCTTGTGTTCTGGTGAGAACTGAGGGAACAGAGTCTGGATCTGGTCAAACCTCTCAACAGCTGTTGGCCGAGCGGATAGGGGCTGCGAAGTGCGGATCCATTCGCTCCCAACTTTTATGACAAGGCCATGATCACGGAGGGCACGCATCAGTTGAACCATGAGTTTTTCATTTCTGGTTGAATGATGGATCTTCGGGATTGTTTTCCCTTCCTCCAGTGAAGACAGATCACAGCCCAGCTTCGCGAATGCTTCGGTTATGTATGCAACGATCAAGCCTTCTTGGAAGGGAAGTACATCTGAGACGAATCTATAACATCCTGTTTTCTTAGCGAAGACGTCAAAGTCTCCCCGGATCATGTCGAAGGCTAGGTCTGCGCAAACTAATGTGTCGTCAATCTTCCGCGAGTACCGGGACGACTCCCGCGTTTTGTCGTATGAGATCACATCGTCAGATGTCACCGGTGTCAATGCTCTCTTATCCGGTGCACTTGTATTCGATTTGCTCAAGTCCGTTCTCGTTGACCACCCTGAGTTGTACGAGAACTTTCCAGTCTTTTTCGCTACCAGTTCACATAGAGAGCCCACATCCGGCACGGACAGGAAGTCCCCGGCGTCCATCTCGATAGAGAAGAAGTTGTTGATCTCCTCCACAACCTCCATACCCATCAAAGAGTCAATGCCAAGATCTGTAATCAGCGTATCTTTGGCGAGCGCATCGACTTCTACATCTGCAATGCGGACGAGCACGTCAAAGAGACACGGAGTAATGTCCGGCAAATTGTCGGAAAGCGTAGATGCATGTCTGGCTGACTCTAACGGTGGAGTCTCCGTGGATGATGTACAGTGTTCGACAATCTCATACCCGTCTGAAAAAGCCGAGTAACCACTCGAAATCGACTGAGAACGCACTGGAGCATGACTGAGGGCTTGCCTGGGGGATCTGGTGTTTGTCTCTTGGAAAGTGATGTCCAACATTCTAACGCACAGTTCTTGGTTTGCGTCATTGAAAACAAAAATATCACACGCAGTCCGTGAGCCTTCAGATGTGAAGAATTTGCAATACACAACCCAACAAGAATCTTGATTGCACTCGATATCAAAGGAGCCGTTGAAGACCACTTGTCCCATGCCGGTGTTGATGTAGATCTCATCGTCTTGGCGGTCCCGTAGACTGTTCAGACAAAGAAGTGGAACCTGAAGGAAATACTCGATGGCCTCAACCGGACTAATCGCTTGTGAAGTGAGATAGCCTGTTGCTTCGTTGTCCTTGAGAGATACTTCCCTGATATTGTGCTTGCCTCTTGGTACATGAAACAGATCGTCAAAGCACTTGTAAACAGCCTTGCCTTTGACTGAATCGGCATCGGCATCAGTCGTGATACTCTTGATGTGAGCATAGTCTAATATTCTCTGGAAGCGCGCCAACTCTCTCCTAGATTGCGCACTATTCTGTGATGGGCCGGTGAAAGTTCCAGAAGCATACACTTCCCTCGAGTTCTCGTCAGCGGTTACCAAGAATGACCACGAGTCCATATCACTGTCTTTGTTTAGTCTCAAAAATAACCCATTGTCGGGAGTTGCTGGTATAGGAGCTGGTAGTCTCAAGTTCTCCATGTCATAGGGGACAAACCCCCTCGGTTCAGAATCCTGTACTACGTGAATGGCATCTAAGACGATTTTCAAGAGCGAGGATGGGGGACAAATGAGGACCCCTAGGATTCGGTGCCCTGAACAAAGCGTTTCCCAAGCCTTACATCCAGTATTGACACAAAATTCTCCTTCACTTTTTGTTAGCCGGACCGGTTGTAAGAGGGCTACCTGATGGGTATCTGATCGGTTGGCCAAGCCTGTGTCTGGTGCCTTTGCCGTGCTGAGCTCTTTCCACTCCAGCCAGTGACGTGTCTTGTCGAATTGGTATGGAGGAAGATTCAACATTTCATACTGAGCCCTTTGACTTGGGTGAAAGTGCCAGTAATGTACTCTAATGTCCGACTTCCAGAGATCTATCGTGAACTCGGCAAGGCGCTTTAGTGATGTATGCGAATCCATGCTCAACGATTTGACTCTGTGCACCGGTGGCTGCATTCCCAAGCAGCGCTGTAGCATAGGTAAACTAGATTGTGAGCCGACTTCGAGCCATGTGCAGGCGCCAAGTTGCTTTGAGATCCGGTCTACGGCTTGATAGAAGTACACGGGCATCCGGGTATGTGATGCAATGAGGTCTGGTGTTGCCTGCTGCCACGGGGATTCTTCAGAACAAGTCTCAAGAGGTATCTTTGGGTTTTGAAAATTCAACCCTTTAGCCATCTCCAGAAGAGGCTGGACGATTGGTTCAGCCAGGGAAGAGTGGAACGCATTGGTGACTTGCAATCTTTTCCAGCGCACCGGCTCGGATAAGGCTTTCAGTGACGTCTCCAAATTATCGATGGATGCTACGCTCCCAGCAAGAACAAAGTTTTGTGGCCCATTGTGGCAAGCAATGTCGATCCCCAACTCTCCCTGCTGTGTCAAAAGCTCGGATACTTTGTTCAAGTCCGCTTCGACTGCTATCATTGACCCGGGATCTTCGCCCCAGCTCTGTCTGACCAAGCGCGCCCGATATGTGGTAAACTGAAGAGCCTCAGACAGGGACAGAACTCCGGAAATACATAGAGCTGTCAGCTGGCCAAAACTGTGTCCAATGATCCGATCCGGTTTCAACCCACAGTCTAGCCACGCCCTGGCACTCGCGTACTGTGCACTAAACAGTATTGAGTGGAGAAGAACCACATCATCATGGGGACCCGGCTCAAATATCGCGGGAAATATACTCGGAGCGCCTAGGGTTCGCAATTCCGCATCACAATCGTCGAGATGCTTGCGGAAGATAGCAGCAGAGTCGTAAACTGCGCGGGGAACACTAGCCATTGTGCCAGTCTGGCCGCCGAAGAATAGGACGATAGGCTGTCTTTTGACTTCCTTTTTCGCACACCCTCTCGATATCGTAGAAACGAGCACATCTTTCAGGTCCTGGAGCGACGACACCGTCGCATACACGGCATATGGCAAGTCCAGGTTGCTTCGCAAGCTTAAATGATAGGATATGCTCGGTACCATGCCCGCTTTTGCCATGTTTGATCGATTCAAATGCGATAATAAAGCGGAGCAATATTCCTTCAGGCTTGAAGGACTAAAAGCCGAAAGCGAGATTGGGCAGGTATTGAATGGCGAATATTCATTCTTGAAAGCCGAATCCATACTTGGCGATTGCATCACCACCATGACCGCATTCGTTCCCGATGCTCCATAGTTGTTCACACAGGCCGCCTTGTATCGTGTCTTCCACGGAATTATGCTTTTGGCTATCTCGATGCCGTCCGGTTCTAGGGGGGCGATTGCCGGGTTGAGCTTATTGAACAGTGCTTGTGGAGGAATGAATCGTTTCTGCATCATCAACAAGACTTTGATGAGTCCCGATAGTCCCGAAGTAGCCTCCAAGTGCCCGATGTTGCTTTTGATTGATCCCAAGTACGTTTTCCTACTGCCAGTAGGATTGGCAAATACGCGTCGAATACTGTCGGCCTCGACTGGGTCACCTACAGGCGTTCCAGTTCCGTGGGCTTCGACATAGGAAATGTCTTCGGCATTCAAACCTGCTAACTTTAAGGCTCTTCGGTAAAGTTTTGCTTGGGAAGGGGCATGCGGTACCGTGATTGAAGACTCGTTTTCATTCTGGTTCACGCCTGTGGATGCGATAACCGCTCTGATCGGATCACCGTCTCGAAGTGCCGTAGAGAGTTTCTTGAGTACTACGACGGCTACGCCCTCTCCGCGGCAGTAGCCATCTGCTGCAACATCAAAAGCTTTCGAAGCTCCCGTGGGACTGGTGAAGTGGCCGGCGGCCAGATTCTGGAAAGTGTCCGGACTGACAAAGATGTTCGCTCCCCCTACCAGTGCGGCACTACATTCGCCAGTCGCAACTGCTCGGCATGCCTGATGCATAGCCGTACCAGATGCAGCACACGCCGTATCGATCATCATGGCAGGACCCGTGAGGCCAAAGTGGTGGCTAATTTTGCCAGCGATAAAAGGTCGGATCGATCCTGTCAACGAAAAGGCCGAAGGGGGGTGACAGGCGACATTCTCAGCATACTCATTCGTACACAATCCCCAGTAGCAGCCAACGTCATGTTCCCTCTCTGATGCATCACGGCTAAAGTAACCAGCCGACTCTAGGGCTTGGTATGTCACTTCAAGACTTATTCTCTGCTGAGGATCCATAAAGATGGCCTCGCGGCTAGAAATTTTGAAGAACTTGTTATCGAACGCACCCACATCACTCATAGTATTAGCTTTGAACTGTCTTGCATATGACCTGCGCTCAAACCAGGCGTCTGGGAATCGATCTTGGGGGAGATCACAGCATAAACTCGTTCCTGTTTCGAGGACATCCCATAACTGTTCGAGAGAATCTGCTCCTGCAAGCTTGCAAGCCACTCCTATTACAGCAACAGAAGAGTCCGGGTATGTAAACTCGACTGATTCATCAGCAGCGCTCTGTAGGCTGCAGTCTGAACCATCATCAGCCCGTTTGGCTGACGGAGCATCAACAATTCCATCTTGAATGGCCATGCCTCAAATGAAGCCGCTAATAGATTGTTCCAGATACTATTATGCTCGAAAATGACTTCAATTTTGAAAGCGTGTCGATTGACACAAATATGTTATGAACATGCCACTCAAAAGAGTCAACGTTGAATCCTAGGAAGAAAACAGTGTCAATATACAGTTTATAGAAGAATTTTCCCAGACGGAAGCACAAGAAAGCCGATGAAAAAAAAGGTTGGCCAGGCTCAAAACTGACTTTTCGTCAGATTGAGAAACCACTAGAGCGTATTTCGGCAGAGTGCTAGGTTTCAAATCTCCAATCTGCGTGGCCCAACAAATGTGTGAACCCACATAATCTACGTCTAAGCTCTCCACACATGTTATATTCCCAGAGGCAGATCGGGTGTGCCCTGGGGCCAAGTGTTTGATCGCCCTACGCATCAGCCCTAGTAGCAGCAAAACCGACCAGATTGAATAAGCAGCGACTGTCAAGACATGACTACACATGAAGAATTCAGTCCGGAGTAGGAAAGATTATATTCCTCCAGGCATACTTCCCCGGCCGTATAACGGCCAATACTGGCCGATACTCCGCCGATTCGTCAGTTGAAGACTCTTGTTCATGCAAACAGAGGCGATCTCCTGCAGTTCAGCCTGGGCACCACCTTGTGGATAGCCATAGAGCTTGAGCCAACATATCGTCTTACAGCTGAGCCCATCTTTGAGGGCGCCAAACCCAGCGCAGGCAGGGTTGGCGTCGGCTACAATTGTGGTTCTGGACACCATACATATCAGTCGAAGTCGCTTCACCGCGATGTGCACTTTGATAGATTAGCTAACATAGATCCTAACTAGCTGGTCAATAGTCAGTTATCTAAAAGTCCGTGACTTCTCGTGGCACCGATCTGTCACAAGTAGAAACCCCCTTGAGACCCAGCAGAGCACTGTAAACCGGCCCCGTACCCCAGCGCCTAGGCATATAGGGGAGAGTTAGTTATTTCAAAGCCAAATGGGACAGGCTAAACAATGATGCCTGAATGCCAACCAAGCTCAAATGTAATAAAAGCCAACAATAGAAGGCCAGTATAACGAATGATGTGTTACCATACCTTCATCACAGAAGATCCGACTCGGCAAAGCACGGCGCATACCACTAGGCTGCTAAAAGACATGAATTATCTACGCTAGTAAGAACCTGCCTGAAAAAGGAAAATGCAACCTTAGTAGTCATTTGGTTTAACTTTTCTTTTGAGTTTGTTTTCTTTTCTTTTTCCGCAATTGTCAAGCTGTTGTGATTGGCTCCTTACTCTTGTTCCACGATAATCGTTCCATGCACTCCATTCGCATTTTAGTGTGATACCCAAAATACCGGGGTTGGAGTGTAACGTACCGTTTTACCAAATCTTACATGACAGGCGCCCGTAACACAGTTAGGGCTAGGATTGCATACAAAACTAGACTCGAAAACTGCCCATGTGCTTGGCAATGTAGGATGGATGAACAGCAGGGATCGCGTAGCCACCCCGAGCCCTGGTCCGCCAGCCTGATCAATGAGTACATGCTACGGAAGGTGCGTATTCCTGACGTGGCATGGCGGCTAGAGAATAGATGTCGCTTTCAGGGGTTCAGACAAAGAACGGCCTGTTGGGCCATCCCCGCTCCTCTCCGCTTATACTCGCCCTTGAGTAGCCTTCTCCAAGGCCAATATAAGTCTGTCTGCTTTGTCTATAGTATGTAAATCGGACGTTCGGGAACTCAAAGTCTTGGACACACAAAGTTCACTTCGTTTGGACGTCTTATACCACAACTCAAGATGACGGCTGACATCACCCTTTCCGGTACGAGCCCCTTCTTTCTGGTGATGAATGCCATCGTATGTTGATAGTTCGACTATGTAGATTACCTCGAGATTCGCAATGTAGCCTTTGAATGGGCTCAGAGCTACGATAACAAAGACTGGGATCGGCTGCGGAACTGCCTTGCCCCGTCAGTGACCCTCGACTTTCGTCGTCTGCAGGGCGCCCTCCACGAGAACTTGTCTCCGGATGACTATGTGGCTATTCTCTCGGGTCCAAAGTTACTCGGGAGCAAGAAACTCAAGACGCAGCATTTTCTTGGGGTGGGGCAGTGGAAGCAGTTAGAGGATGGATCGGTCCAGGTGGCTCATCAGATCCGGGTAGCCCATCAACGGTACAAAGATGACGAGCTCACCGAGGTCTTCAAGAAGGGCCATGCACATGGGGTCACAACCCATTGGTATAGAAAAATCGACGGGGTTTGGAAGCTAGAAGGCTCCGAGTCGAAACTCGAATGGTTCGAGCATGATCTGTTCGGCACACTGGCCGCAGAAGACTAAATACCTTTATCAACGGAGGCACAGGATTATGTCAGGTTACAGCAGTATTACAGTAAATCGACTATTATGCTTTAACCTATTTCTTTTTCTTTTTCTTTTTCTTTTTCTTTTTCTTTTTCTTTTTCTTTTTCTTTTTCTTTTTCTTTTTCTTTTTCTTTTTCTTTTTCTTTTTCTTTTTCTTTTTCTTTTTCTTTTTCTTTTTCTTTTTCTTTTTCTTTTTCTTTTTCTTTTTCTTTTTCTTTTTCTTTTTCTTTTTCTTTTTCTTTTTCTTTTTCTTTTTCTTTTTCTTTTTCTTTTTCTTTTTCTTTTTCTTTTTCTTTTTCTTTTTCTTTTTCTTTTTCTTTTTCTTTTTCTTTTTCTTTTTCTTTTTCTTTTTCTTTTTCTTTTTCTTTTTCTTTTTCTTTTTCTTTTTCTTTTTCTTTTTCTTTTTCTTTTTCTTTTTCTTTTTCTTTTTCTTTTTCTTTTTCTTTTTCTTTTTCTTTTTCTTTTTCTTTTTCTTTTTCTTTTTCTTTTTCTTTTTCTTTTTCTTTTTCTTTTTCTTTTTCTTTTTCTTTTTCTTTTTCTTTTTCTTTTTCTTTTTCTTTTTCTTTTTCTTTTTCTTTTTCTTTTTCTTTTTCTTTTTCTTTTTCTTTTTCTTTTTCTTTTTCTTTTTCTTTTTTTCTCTTTTTCTTTTTTTCTCCTTTTCTTTTTTGGACTTTAGCCTCCCGTTTATCAACATGGCGGTGGACGGTGAACATGGACCAAGAGACACACTATTTGGTTAGTCTGTTCTTGTTCTCTCTCTAATGACGCCCGAACTAGCTCTCACCGGTCCACGACACGACAATCATACTCAGATGGCTTCCCTCGGGAGTGTGAACACTATCGAATCTAAAACCAGTATCACTCTTTTCCAAGACCGTCTTGAACTGTTCCAACGTCCGATCCTTGCCGTTGGAGATAGTGGCCATGATAAAGTCCTGGAGCACATTGAACCTCTCGGTCAGTTTCCTTGGGGTCCTTTCGCTAATCACCGAGTCCCAGATGAGTATCTTTGATCCTTTCCGGAGCGCCGGGATGAGACAGCGAAGAATTTCTACGCAAAAGTTGTCATTCCAGTTATGCAGACACCTGCTGATCAAATATGCATCTGGTGGATTGTCAGAGTCTTGAAATCTCAAAAAGTCCTTTGGCTCAAACGAGATTCGCGCGGCAAACTCATTTGAGAGGGTTTTTTGGCCCTGCTCTATGACATGTGGAAGGTCTTGGACGGTAAAGCTAAGATGGTTCGTGTGTCTGGCCAGGGCTTGAGAAACGTGGCCGTAGCCCCCGCCAAGGTCGATTAGCCTTGCCCCAGGCTTGTCCAGCGTTGACCAGTCAAATGCGTCGACGATGAGAGAGAACTGCAGCCCTTCACTTTCCATGACATACTTCATCGCAGAGTCGAAGCGGTGAGCGCGGTCAGGATCTTCGGCCAGGGCAGTAAATAGCGACTGGCCGCCGTTATGCAAGCCGAAGGCGCTTTGGCCGGGATCTAGAGGATCTTCTCCGTACGTTTCCCAGGCTTCAATCAATTTCAGCCCTGCTGGACCGATTTCTTCTACTTGGAGGCCGATGGTCTGGCGGTAGCCCTCATTCGTGGCTAGCAAGCGAGACATAGCCGTATGGCGAACTCGACCAGGCTCTACTTCGTCAAAAATGTTCAGTGCTACAGCCGCTCGGATGGTACGATCAACACAATAACCCATTACGAGTCCAGTAGCCATTGCAATCTCCTGACAGGTCGCGCTGCCGTCGAGGGGTATGGCGGAAGCAATGTTATACCGCAAGATAATGCGGAGAACAAGCTGTTCAGTCCACTAGTTTTCAAAAGAAAGAGAAAGCACAAATCAGAAGAGTGATGCCTTTGTCGATGATCAGAAGCTGCACTTACATTGTAAGCAAAGTCAAGCCCTGAGTGAGTGGGCCCTCTAACGAGTTGTTTGAAGATATGGCTGGTATCCAAAAGTTCCGATCGCACGTTCTGTACGTATTCCGGCAATGACTCAAGGGTATCCTCATTTAACGAGGTATAAGGGATGTTCTTTTGCTCAAGGTACCCGTCGATAACCTTGGCTTGCGCCAGCATTTGCTCTGCCAAAGACGTTAGGGACGGCATGCTTCTCTACAGCTCGAAGCAAGCCCGGGGGCATCAGATGTCTTGACAGAGTAAAGATCTTGAACAGTTAATCAAGGCGACAGACAGGAGGAATTTTTTCCCATCAACTCTAGAATGAAGAGAGATGAGGAGCGTCCCTCTTCCTGCTAGCGGGGTAAATTTATGAGGAACACTTTCTATCTGGCATTAGGCTATCTGTAAAACGCAGCAAGTGTTCTGTACCATGTGACGGCCAGAAATCTGACATCTTTGCGGGCCTCACTTAGGGTTAGGGCCGAGGAATTGATATTATCGACAGTTGTAATTAGCCGAAGCTGGGCAGAAGAATCACGGACATGCAGTATCCAGCGAGCGACTTGTCCATTGCCGTTGGTGAACACCAAGTATCCGTAATCGCCAGATGGTCACCTTCTAAACCTAAGTTTTTTAGTGAATAGGTGAGCTAGATGGGCCAAGTCACTAGAGAGTAGTGACGATATCAGTGAGATTATAGCGAGTTTGACGAAAATCGATACCTGGTACGGGATGGATTACGAGCGTTCTATAGGCTGTTCATAATGGTCCGAGCCCACAAGCAGGACCAATCCTTGTCAAAATCAAAAACAGAGAGTACTCTGTACTTGGTGCAAGAGTGCCCAATGGATCGAAGCGCCATTACAGTCAAGTTTTGTGGTTTTTGAGTATCTTGTGTCAGCGGATATTGTATACAAATATCGGAGGGGGGAGGGCCAGATGAGACCAGATGCGTGGAACGTCACGCCTAATACGGTATATCTTCCTGTCGGATTTCAGCACATTCTAGAATCGGGCCTAAGGCCAGTAAAAGCAACTTTCTTTCTTTTCAAACAGCTTAGCCGACATCAGTGAAGGACAAAGCGTGGGGGGAGGTTCCCAATCAACAGATCCTGGCTCCATTGGTGAGACATGGAGACTTGCGTCCAACGTTCTTGAAAGGGCAAAAACAAATCTGGGCTTGCATTAGCACCAGATTTCGTATCCAGTACCACGATTACTAGTCTGTATGGAAACGGTTTTGTGCTTGTCATGGTGGTATAGCCAATGTCCTGATCCCTGCAAGTTCAATTACCGACCCCTGCGTGTGTTCCGCGGCTACCATACTTGAGGCTATCCACCCAATAGAAGGCGGCGGATTTATTTTAGTCTTGCAGCGTGAAAATGAATAACATGCATTAGACTCCCAAACGTCGTTTTCAATTACTGTAAACACCTCGCCACGAGTTGCCTGTTACAATACCAAATCCTCAGCAGCTGGACTGCGCGATTGATATTGGACGTCGGTGTATGAATATGTACGCCCTGGACCTTGCATCCATATATGTTCCAGAATTGCAGAGCCTGGACATTGTACCTGCTCGGCGAGTGGTCACGTCGTATATCCATGGCTGATGGTCTCTGGTTCCATAAACATTGGGTCAGAGGGAGCATCGATGGAAGTGGTTAGCGTTACATAAAGAAAGCACAAAGAAAATCCTATGTTAGGCGATCCACGGTTCAAATGGCTTCAGCACCTAATACGAAGAGGCTAGAAGCGAATAGTCCCGAAATCTCCCAGCCTCTTGGCCTTTCATCTATGCAAGTTACGTATACTTGCAGGTTTTAGTGAACGGTTTCATGTAGATGTCGACTTGACAGAATCTTCCAAGACCCTAGTAAACTAATCTATGAGCTATGATTGGCACTGGGTGATGTCCTGTTAAGGCTATTCTCCCCAGAGAAGCGCCCTCGACAGACGCAACACATATCCAGATCGTCTTCCGATTTCTGAAGGAGTTGTTGCAGCCCATCTTTCTTCTCCCGGGCATCTCGATCGCCAACCGGCCAGATACCGATACCGATGAGCTACCAACCCTCGTTTGCCTTTCGTTGATCTTGCTTTTGCGCCATGCTCGACCAAGCTCAAGACAAGGGGCCACTGGTGCTGGGGGTTGTTATTGCTACTCTCTCGCTCGGCAGTATCTTTGTCATTTCTCGACTTATCAGTCGCGCAGTGCTCAAGCCCGAACTCTTTGGATGGGATGATACGTTCATCATCATTACATGGGTACGTCCTTTTGTCATCACTGCACAGATGCACGGTACTGTGGGAAAGACTATGATTTGCTAATGGTTTTTGGTGTTGTTGGCCTAACATGATATAGCTTACGATTCTCGCCTACGCTATAGACATGATTGTCTCCGTGGGTAGTGGATATGGTAAACATATTGGGGACTTGGATCCGCGCCAGCTGCGCACTACGTTGGAGACCGAGGTTCTGGGACAGGTATTCGCAATCGTATCGTTTCCTCCGGGCAAGGCGTCGATCGCCTATCTGTTACAGCGCATCTTCCCCAGTCGCAGATTGAAATGGTTCCTGTGGTCGTTTGTGACCGCCAACGCCCTGCTGTTCTACATTGATGCGATCTTGATCTTGGTTCAGTGCCAGCCTGTCAAATCTCAATGGGATCGGAATATCAAAGGGACTTGTTGGAAGCCGAGTGTGGTGATTGATTATGGGTTTTTGACTGGCGGTGCGCCCCCATCGCCCTCTGAATGCCGCAACGTCTTTCATAACCGGAAAGAAAGCTGACCCAGTATGAATTTAGTCGTCGGCGCCATCACCGACTGCGCATTCGCCCTCGTGCCGTGGGTCTACATCAGGAAACTGAGTATGCCTGTGAAAGAGAAGATCATGGTTGGGTTCGCTCTGAGTGTGGGCATTGTCGCGTGTGTGTGTTCCATTATCAAGATATACTACACTTGGACGCTTGGGACCCGCGAGGATTTTACATGTACGTGCCTTTTTTTTTTCCTCCTCTTGTACTGTTTGCATATGTTCTATGGCACGACTCATACTTATGATGGCCCGACTTTGATAGACGACACCTGTCCGCTTGTCATCTGGTCTTCGGTGGAACTATGTGCTATCAACATAGCCGCCTGCATCCCGACGCTCCGGCCATTGTACCTATTCATCACCGGCAAGGAGCAAAAGGGCTCCCAAACGAACAGCCGATCGTACGGGTCGCGGCTCACCGGTAATTCGGGCATTCGCATGGGCCGAGTCGTCGGCAGCCCTGGCGGAGACCACCGCGAGTCTTCCGAGCAGAGTCTCCATATCTACCACCAGACCACGTACGACGTCACGTACAACAAGAGTCATGACGATGAGGAGCACTCGGTTGGCCCGGAGGTGCATTGAGTTTTATTCCTTTTTTGTTCTTTTCGATTCTGTTTCTTTAATGTATATCTTCTTATCTTGAGACTAGGGGCATTTGCTTGGTCTGTATATGAACTGTTGTATGAGCAAGAACTATGTGATATACTCTCGATGGACTTGGTGGGGACCAGCTTTTGGGATCCCTAGTACCAGGTCAACAAAAGTTCTCACTTGAGATGGTATATGCTAGATAATTACCATACTAATCTGACTTGATCTACCCATACAACCGTCAAGTCCGTTTTAAGCATCACTTTGCCATCATCGATGTGCCGTACTGACGATCAGCTTCCTACTACTTGTACATTGGCAGAACCCGGGAATTCTTCAATATGCACAATGGATTTAGTTTACTGGGACATCAAGATACGTCAATCCAGGCTGGATGTATGACTGTCTCTCACCATAAGTCATGTGGTGCTCACCTGGCATTTGTTACAATCACATGTGACAAAGGCACCTGACTGGGGGATGCAAGGGAGAACTGTATACCAAAACACTCATTCACTTCTCTGTTTTTTGAGCCACCATTTACAACACCAAGCCAAGGCTTGGTGGCTCTGCAAGGTTTATCTTTTCGCCCAGACCGGTTACACATACACATACAAACAAATGAATTTCGCCGTTGTATCTAATAGAGAAACAGGAGGAATGAACAGGACAGGAAGGGGGCGGGGGGTTAAACAATAACAGAGAGAAAAATAAAAGCAAGGATATAAAACGAAACAAATAAGCGAAATATAAAAAAAAAAAAAAGAAAAGAAAAAGAATTTTTCAGCTAGCAGCTCGAAATATAACCTGCGCTGATCTCCCTCACCAAAGCATTGCGTTTGTCTCTCAAAGCGGGTAAGTAAAATAGTATCCAATAAGAATAGAAAATATAAAAAAAGGGCCCAAACCAGCCTGCATGGTCAAGCAGCGCGCTCGACCAGACAGAGTGGCGGAACGAAGAAAGTAAGAAAAGGAACGAAAAAAATCCCCAGTATAAAGTCGTAGTATGTGCAACCCCAAGGCGGACGGCTGACGCTGACGCTGACGGAACAGAAAAAGGCGGAGACGAAGGATGCCGTGGAAAGAGATTTTGAAGGAAAAATCGACACACAAAAGGACGTACAGACAATAACATCATAGCCGAACCAGGACCAACATTCCCTTTCCCCACTCTTGAGGGTGCAAGTTGAAGCAAGGCGATAGCGGACAGACGAAATGCAGAGCATTAGTAAAGGTGCGAAAGGGGAAATGTCGTTGCAGGTAACAGGCGCATAAGGAAAGTTCACATTTAACCAGGTAAATAAAAGAAAGGGAAAAACGAGAGAGGTAGGCCACTTGAAACGGAGACGGTAGAGCGGCATCTCCCTATGAATTATCCACTACGAGATTACCCCTGGAAGGATCATCTGGTAGAGGCAGATTGCGCAAATGGGTTGGGGAGTGGAAGCCTCCGCAATTGCCGGTGATAGTGGTGAACAAATAGCACACAGATATTGCACAAGGCTGAGTGGCAGCATAAGTGTTAGGAAACGTGTCGAGATCAAAGAAACGGTATCGTACAAATGGCAAATAGATTGCTTTTGTTCAAAGTCGCAGCCATCGATAGAAGGGGATGGAAGAAACAGAGGCTGGGATTACCAGGCCCAGACCTTGAGCTGTGGAGGGTGTCAGCGTTGCCATCAGAGACCAACAGCGATCGGGATACTCACCAGTGAATCCCACGAGCCCGTGCAAAGACTGATCCCGTCGTTACTGACGCCCAAGCAGCTGACCCGGTTTTCGTGGCCGCTCAGGGATCCGACCTTGTCACCCCGCAAAACGTCCCAAACCTGGAAAGAGTCAAGTCAGCAAAGAGAAAAAGGTACGGTTGTTGGCTGAAGCCTTGCATACCTTGCATTCAAAGTCGTCGTAGCCGGCAAACAGCAGTCGTCCAGACACGGAAAAGGCGACCGAGGTGATTCCGCACAGGACTTGGTCGCTCTGTTGGCACCAAACTAGTCAGTATCTAGTCGACAGTGGCAAAGGAAATTTTAGGGCAAAAGGTACCTGGTAAGTGTTGAGTTCGCGGTCCGCGCGAATGTCGAAGAGGCGGCACGAGGTGTCATCGGAGCCGGTACCGAAGGCGTTGCCGTCGGGGAAGAACTGGATGGCGTTGATGTCGGATTCGTGGCCGGCAAAGGTCTGGACGGCCTTGCCGGTACGGATATCCCACAGCTTGGCAAAGGCGTCGCAGGCCCCGGACACGAAGACGTTCTGGTTGGTGGGGTTGATGCTGATGGACATGACATCGCCGAGGTGGTCGGCGAACTCGGTCACCTTGGAGCCGGACTCGATATCCCACAGCATACAGGTCATGTCTCCGGACGAGGTGATGATGCGGCGGTCGTTGATGAAGCGGCAGCAGGACAGGTAGCCCGAGTGGCCGGACAGTTCGCGCGCCACGCGGGTAGGGCCTTCTCGCGCCGACAGGTTATAGATGGAACAGATGTTGTCGAGACCACCGCAGGCGACGTAGTTGCCGCTGGGGGCGTATGCACAGGTCATGACCCACGACGAGCGCAGCGGGATCGCGTGGACCTTGTTGGTGGTGTAGGCATCCCAGATGATGAGTTTTCCGTCTTGCGAAGCGGAAACGAGGTGTCGGCGGTCGGTCGACCAGTGCATGGCGTAAATCTTGGCTAGATGGCCTTTCAATGTGCGCCGCGGGCGCATGCCAATGCGGGGGAGAACATCGGTATTGTTCACGGCAACTTGTTGTACTGTTCATTGTTCCAAGCACATAGGAAAATCACACGGTCAGCCTCTTCATTCGCACGAATAGGAAAAAAAAAAAAAAGTCCCGGACAGCGCGGCGACAAGAGAGTTGGGAGTCGGGAGTGTGGGTGTGTCTGCATGGGTACGGCGGACGGGGGCAGGAAGTTCAGGAGAGGGAAAGACGACGAGGCGGCTCGCCAACCATCATCAACATGGCCAGGAGAAGCTTACAGGTTGTGTCGGCCAGCTCATCTTTCCTGCGCTTGATTTTATCCTTCAGGCCCTCGGCCTCCCGTCTGGCCGCGGTGATCTTGGCCTGCATCTGTTCGCCGCTCATATCGGCCGCCATCGTTCTGGGTCAGGGTTGGAGAGAGAGAGAGAGAGAGAGAAAGGGAAGCGTTGGGAAAACGGAGAACGGGTCAACGCGGGGAGAGGGGGAAAGAGATTGGACAACAAAAGACCAATTGAAGGGGCGCCCAAGAGAGGGGAAAAGAAAGGATGAGAAGAAGGAGAGGTTGGTCGAGATTGTCGGCCAGCAGGGCGAAAAAAACAGACACAAGAAGATCGGAAACAGAGGCAGAGGCAGAGAGCACCAGGAGACGCTTGGAGAAGGGAAAGGGCGAGGAGAGGGTGGAGTTTGGGCGTGCGGAAGCGACCGAGTGATCAGGATTCTGCTTAGTGAGCAGGGGCTGGCCAATGACGGGGGCCGGTCCAGCCCAGCCGTTCAGTGTTTTGCAGCCCAGGGTGTCATTTCGAATACTGCTACGACCCTTCTACGATATGGATCTTGATTTGTTTCTTTGCTTTCGCTACAGAATATGGACCCGGAACCGAAGCGGTTGGTCGACGCAGCCGGCGAGCTGTTAAAAGGGGGCTGGATGGCTTCATGCATGCATGTATGCAAACCCGCACCACGGCCAGACAGCAATCCCAGCTTCCCGTGTCGGGAGCAGCAGCTGGCTGGCATTCGGGGGCAGAAAAAAAAAGAGGAGACGTGGTCGGAGACGTGGTCGGAGACGAATCATACGAATCGAAGAGGGATTGGATTAGGGGAATCATTCTAAAGGCATTGTTGAGCGGGCGCCCATGCTCGCGACCAGCGGCTCGGTAGATAGGCGATAGAAGGGCTCGAAGAGCCAAAGGATCACAATCGTAACGATCCTGATAGCAATCATCGCAATCATCCGGCCCTGGACAGAGGTCAACCTGCACAGTGTAGGACAGGATCCGTAGTCTGCTAGCTCGCCAGCTAGCTAGCTATGGATAATAATGAGCTGGGGCGCAAACGAGGCCAGCGAGGAACGTTGAGAGGAGACGACCAGTCGCGCGCAGCAATCAGGGGCCGCGAATCATCCACATCCCCCCATTCTCCGCGACTCGGTCGGTGGGGCAGCCCGGTCCATACCTCGCCCGTCATTTGGTGGGGCGGAGTCGTGTTGTGCGTCGGTCTATTGGCCGCCGTGCGTGGCCGCTCCGCCTGCAGCCAGTCAGAAGCCGGCCTCGGACTGCCCGACTGCGCTCGGTGGAGACCGCGGCCGATCGGTGATTCGCTGGCGGCGGGGGCCCCGATAGTACATCGGCGGGGTCCTGGTGGTCTGTGAGCGCGCTGGGACGACGCGGTGTGGGGCAGCAGCAACTGCGCGATGCCGGAACCGGTCAAGCGGGCCAGACGGGCGACCACTAGTGGTCGCCACGGCCGCCCGTGGAGCGGGTCGCCGCGCGATTGGCTCCGGGCCGCGTGGTGGGGCTACGCTTGCCTGCGTCCTGTTGCTGTGCGTTCTGCGACATTGCATTGTTGCTTGTTGGCTACAGACAGCGACCACAGAAAAAAACACCATGCTTAACCGCCGGGCCTCCTTCTGCTGCCCTTCTGGAACACTGCTCTGCTTGGCCCGTCCGTCGATGACGGCCCCGGTTGTCCCTTCCGGCTAGCGGGGGTGCCGGGCAGTGCGCGGTACATGGATATCCCCATCTCGTTCCTCTATACTGGCAGCTCTTATAAGCACGGAGAATTACGATGTGCAGGCAGACTATGATCACGTAGCCCTTGGCTCGCGCTAGCACCGAGACAAGAGAGCTTCTCCGTCTCCGAGAGTCCAAGTCCGGTGTCTTCCACAAGGTTGATCGGTCGGCCCAACAGTTGTGCCGCCCTTAGTTTCGTGGGCAAGGTGCTCTGGGTTCCCCGTGATTGCTGATGACGGGCCACCTGGATGGAGAAGCTTGAAGCTTAATCCTGCCGAGAATTGTCAGTCACCTCTCCGTCGGCCGGACTGTTAATCGCATTGTACCGGTTTTCATGGGCCCTGCCGTGCATCAATTTCTACCCATTTTACTTGTACAAAATGAACTGCCACCCAGAAGGCGCGTCCACATTATTTTTGTTGCCCGATAGTGCTGTAACACTAAAAGGCGGTCAGTGTGGGCAGCCGCTCTCTATGTTCATTGCCAATGTACGTAGTGTATAGCGAGACTCGACACTGGTATATGAGTGGTACATAGGAATAGGAGCCCAGAAGAATATTTTTTCAAACACATTTCAGAGTGTATGGCCATCGACACAATCGGGTTCGATCCAGTCGAGTGCTGTCGGAGCAGGCAAGCATCGCACTGTGTCCACTCTGTCTTATATATACTTCGGCACAAGCTTCCGCCAGTCAATTGACGCTTGACACCTACTTGTATCTCTCCATTGCCTCTCCTCCACAACCAAATATAGCACCAGTACCATTGTCACCCAACAAAACCTGGCTTGACATTTGGAATACTGTCGACATGGGATCTGTATCGCTTGTTCATGGCTGACATGTGAATAACTAATGTGACTAACTGTAAAGTTACATTGGAGAACTGCATTACATAAACCACGCCCGACGGAATTGGCAGTTCCGACGGGTTCATACAAACGCTCACGCTCTCTGGTGGCCCCTTGACGAATCTGCTTCACTGACTGATGGTATAGAGATCGATGCCGTGCCGGCAAGTCTATAAATAAACCAATCTTGCACAATCGATCGAAACAAGAGTATTTAGACTTGCGCTGGGTCGGTGCGGACGAGCCGCGGGGATTGACGCGGCATTCTATTTATAGCGACCGGCTCCCGCCACTCAGCGCGCCCGTCACACCAAATCGGTGTGACCGATTTGGTGTGACGAGAGCTTCTCTTTTCATCGCCTGCATGAGTTCGCATCCCATCGTTGAAGAAGTGGCTGGAACAGGTGCTCTTGATGCTGCAGGGAAGGTCCTATTCTTAGCATGCACATCTGTTTTGGTTTTGCTTCATGCATGGCCTGAAACATGCGAGAGGCTAGTAGCAAGTCGCGACAACTGCTTCATGGACTCGATATTGGACTGGTGTCCTCCGTGCAAGATGCTATGTAGTTGGGTGACTGCCGATCATTGGTTTTCTGTCTATTCCTAGTGCTGCCTGCTTGACGACGTAACAGTACTCTGTTTTGCTCTGCTAGTCACTATTGCTTGCATGTAACATCACATTGGCCTTCAGGGCTACACCAGCCAGTGAGGTACACTGTTGCATCATGGCATACTCGGTACTGTGATGATTATTTTGCCATGACTGTGAATCGATGCCGCGTGTTTTGATTCTGGTCGAGTGACTGCAAATGAGGGGGGGGGGGGGGG